>CABHPQ010152541.1:0-7500 GCA_902168405.1 Peromyscus aztecus
TGGCAGACTTCTAGCTAGCTGTTCTTATATCTTAAATCAATCTATTTCTATTAATCTATAAGTTGCCACATAGCTCGTGGCTTACCGGTATCTTAACATCTGCTTCCCATCATGGCGGTGGCTGGCAGCATCTCTCCGTCTCAGCCTTCCACCTCTCAGAATTATTCTCTCTCCTTGTCCCACCTATACTTCCTGCCTGGCTACTGGCCAATCAGTGTTTTATTTATTAACCAATCAGAGCAACACATTTAACATACAGAACATCCCACAGCATTTAGGTGCTTCCCTCATAATTTTATACCAGGGCTCTCCTCAAAGCTTTCCCTTCCTCAAAACCATTCCATATTTCCCATTGAATACAGAGGAAATTCTGTAGATCTCAGGCTTTCATGCAACCCTTCCTGCCAGCCCCTATTTTTTACCCCTTCGTGAATGTCAGTCATATGCATTCATATGGACATCAGTCCTACTTACCACTTCTATAAGATGCCACGACCATTTCCAAATATTTCCTTCTTCATTT
The DNA here is from genome assembly GCA_902168405.1 of Peromyscus aztecus. Classification (NCBI taxonomy): domain Eukaryota; kingdom Metazoa; phylum Chordata; class Mammalia; order Rodentia; family Cricetidae; genus Peromyscus; species Peromyscus aztecus. The sequence goes on from CABHPQ010152541.1 coordinate 524, forward strand.
CCTATTCTTTCTATGTTCCATTCCCTTCCTTTCCCTTATTATGTTTGCTATATCCGCTCTTCCCAGTATGTACATATTTTAATTCATACCATTTTCTAAGGCCACAATACATGTTTTAGAGTTGCTTCCTCCAAACTGAAATCCTTCCCCTTGAAGGAAGGAGAGAACAAGCAGTCTAGTAGGTTCAGGAAGCCCAGACTGTCAGAACATTCACAAGGCCTTTCTGCAAGGTTACACAAGGATACAACTTTTGCAAGTTGTCACCCCTTTGGAGTATGCTTCCTGGTACTTTGGCTACTTTTGAATCACCCATGCTCTTGAAAGTAACTCCTCACCCATACTGCCGTAAGTAAGCCTGACAAACTCACTGATTCACCAAACTGAACTTGGTTTGTTGTCAGTGTCTTCTCTGTGGTGATCATATAGCCATTTATATCTCTCCAGGAGAAGCCAAGCAACACCATGCAATCACAAAGTTCTGATGGTCATGGACTGTTCTTGTTTTATTCAATTGCTGTGATAAAACACCATGACCATAAGCAATATAGGGCATAGAAGGGACTTATTGCACTTATACTTCCAGGTCACAGTCTATCACTCAAGAAATTCAGGGCAGGAACCCTATTAGGGCAGTACCTGGAGCAGAAACCATAGAGGAACACTGTTTGATGGCTTACTCTGGCTTGCTCAAAGGCTATTGCTTAGCTAGCTTTCTTATACAGCATAGGCCTACCTGTCTAGAGAAGGTGCCACCCACAGTGGGCTGGGCTTTCTGCATCAGTTACCAATCAAGACAATCCCCCAAAGAAGAGTCTATAAGCCAGTCTGATCTGGGTAAGTCCTTAGTAAAGGGTTTTCTCTCAGATGACCCTAGGCTGTGTCAACTTGACAATTAAAGCTAACTAGGACAGGGACCATTGTAGGTGGAGTTTTTTGTAGGGGCTGAGATCATCTCTGATCTATCAGAAACTTCTCAAATAACCACTCAGAGACTTATTATTAATTATAAATGTTTGGTTGATAGCTCAGGCTTATTACTAAATAGCACTTACAACTTAAGCTAACTCATTTCTATTAATCTATGTGCTGCCTCAAGGCTCGTGGTTCTTACCTTTCCTGCATGTCCAGATTCCTTTCCATCTGTCTGGTGACTCCTCTGACTCCACTCTCCTTCTCTACAGCATTCTTCCTACCTTAAAAATCCTGCCTAGCCATCAGCCAAACAGCTTTTTATTAACAATGATAGCAATGCATATTTACAGTGTACAAAGATTGTTCCACAGCAGACCATGACTTGTTGATATCTCAAGTCTTCATAAGAACCTACAACTGTGTTCTGGAATAGAAACAAGAGCTTGTTGGTATTTTAAGTCTTTGTAGCATTGACCATAGCGTGCTGCTCATTAGACATTCTTAGTATATATTTGTTTCATTAATGAGTTGAAAGTTTTTCTGTTAGAGAACAGCCAAATAATTTATGGAGATACCCTTTGAAAAAAAATCACATTTAAGGGAACATTAAGACTGAAATGTAAATGTTTTGCATATTTTGATGTGTTATTATTCTGCCTGGAGGAAGATGCCCCACTTCCCTCCCACTGTTCTGAACTACATCCTTTTAGGGAAGTTTAGCATGATGGGAAAGAGTCCCCAGGTTATTCTCAATCCATTTGCCTCCGATAGGGCTTCACTGCAGCTCTGGCATTTGTGAGCCTCAGATATGCTGCCAAATGGCCCTTGTCCTCCAACAGACACTTCTGTTCACCTCTCTGTGCAGTGAATTATTCCCCTCAGCTCCTTATCCAGAATTTAATTCCCCCTTTCTGAGCAGTACTGGAGGTGAAGGAGGCCTATCTGGTCTCCCAAGGGGCTCGGTGCCAGCAGAATAATTAGCTAGGCCTCCTGCCAACTCAGAGCTGTGATCTGGACCTTCAAACTTCTGTTTCAATATGTTGGTAGGAGAAGGTGTTGGGTAAAGAAGAACAAATCAGGATGTTCTTTCAGATGGCACAAACACAGCACAAATATTAGCCTAGAGAGAGTTAAGAACTGCCTTACACAAATCGTTGTTGGGAAGAAAGACATTCACTGGCTCATTTGACTAATAAGATTCTGACACATGTCCATATTTCCTGGAAAATTTAAGCCTGTATTCAAAGAGGACAAGGCTGATCCATACTGGACTGTTGAATGGCATTTCTCTGGGCACAAGGCAGCTCAACGTGAGCAGACATGGTTCTGGGAGGATGTCTGTGACCGTAATGAAAGCAGTAGCAGGAAAAGCCAAATGCAATTTTTCTCTCTTTAAAAAAAAATGCAGGGAGAAGAAGAAACGTGGTATGACATATAAAGAGCACATTTGACCAGAAGACACATTCTGGTTTTGTGGCCAGTCACTTAAATACAAAAGATTTCTGTGGGCGTGAGGTTTGAAAGGCTGACAAGAAATAAAGCAGCCTCAGGAAGCTGTCTGTCTGTGTGAAGTACTTTGCTGGCACCAGTGCAGAATGTGGCGGCTGCATTTGGTATCCAACAGGGAACTATAGATTTTTACTAATACTCTCAGAGGAAGAGATTGGCAAATACCCTCTAGGAGTCCTATATGCTCAGAAGGTTGGCTTGGCTGCCAGGAAAGCGTGTGAAACCCCAGAGGATGTCACAGTACCTCCCCGATGCTTTTCCTTTATCCACTTTGACTATAGCTTTTAAACTTGAGAGTGAATCATAATGGAATTGCAAAGTGGGCTCATTATGTGAGATGATTGAAACAACTTATAATGTATGACAATGGAGATGTGGGGGGTGTCAGTGGTGGCTGGCAGCAGGCTTGGTCCATGCTTAGTTAATGAAGGCAGTGGTCTTTGTGGGTGGCTGGAGGGAGGATCCTGAGACAGACACTGTCTTAAAATACGTCTCCTGCTGGCCTGTCAGGATGCTTTTATCTCAGCCTTTAAATACCCACTAGTTAAGGCGAAGAGGTCCTTAACAACCACTAAAATGCCAGGGCTGCCGGAAGGAAGGAGTCACACATTCAAGTGCATCAGCAGTTGAGAGAATTCCCTTCAAACCTGTCTCCTTCCTATGTTCCCAGTCTGTTGATGCCACACACTGTCACCATTTTCCTATTCTCCACACTTTGCCTCACTTCTACCCTGTACATCTAATTAGTGAGTGTTGCCACTTGCTCCTTAGGTTGACTATTCTCTATCCCAGTGCAGAGCCCTCGTCATCTACCTGTGTGAATTCAGTAGCCTCATGATTGGCTTCTTTCCTTCTGTCCTGGCTACTAGAGTTCATTAGTCACTTGCCTTTCAAAATACAGGTCTGATCTTGTGTCACTCTCCTTCAAGCCTTGTCTTAACTCCTGAGTGGTAGCAGAACTTTCTAGATCTTGGAGTTTGATGCAACAGGCCCTTCTCACTGTCCACCATCTCTCTTTTTCTCTGGGTTCTTGTGTGGGGAATTCCTTTCCTCTCATTATAAATGCTGATACGGCTGAACCTAGACTGAACTCCTGCTTCTTCTGTACTTATAAAATGTCTTCTTGTCCCCCGCCCCCAACTCTGGTCACAGGTTAGTGCTCCTTCTGTGACTCTTCTTGAGAAGACTTCCTCTGCCCAAAATAATTTCTATCAAAGCACTTTCTCATCTGTTAGTAACCCCACCCCGCCCACCCCTACTACTTTCTGGAGAATATTGATAACATAACCTTGAACTCCAGGTCTTCCGGGACAAGACAATATCTGGAACAGTATATCTGAATTGAAAGTCTGACTGACAAGAAATGGACATTTTGGGGAAATCAGTAGGGGCAATCAATTGCCTCTATCAACAGATTCACTTTAAACTCAGATAAACTTTAAAACGAAAATGCCAAGTCTAGCTTTTCTGCTGTTTCATCTCTTGTTTTATTAAAATGCTACTGAAATCCTCTTTCAGTGAATGCTCATGTGATGTGTTACTTCAGTCTGTAATTACAAAACAAGTATCAGTGTGTGTGTGTGTGTGTGTGTGTGTGTGTGTGTCTGTGTGTGTGTGTGTGTGTGTGTGTGTGTGTTTGTGTGGTTCAGTGTATGTGGTGGGTCTACAGTATTCCTGATACTTTGGGGGAATACTTTTGTCAGGAGATAGGATACGGAAGATCCCTACTTTCCTGGAACTTAAAATCTAGGTAGGGCAAGGCAGACATTAACTATACAGATACTAAATAAGATAATTTTAGATGTCAATGAACACTGTACAGAGATTTAAAACGAGCCTAGACGGCTCCTTCCAGTCCAGTCACACAGTTTCAGAGACTCCCCCAGATGCCTTTATTTATACAAAGAACAAATGACCAGGGCAAAAAAACCTCATGAAAACAAGTCAAGGGTTACCAAGGTAGGGGAAGGTTGGGTAGGAGATTGGGGGAGTGGGGATCACTATAAGCAAAGTGTAGTTTGGTCAAAACTGTGGAGGGCCTGGGATGAATGCACTTGGGGAAAAAAAAGGAAGGTCCAATGTCTGAAAAGAGATGTGTAGGAAGAAATGGTATGGGAGGAGCTCTAGAGATGGGTCTGGGCGTGAGGAGTGAGCAGAGGTGACTTTCTGGTCAGCAGGGGAAGCTTTTAGAAGGTTTTCTACAAAAGAGCGGCTCAATGCCAAGGTTAGAGTTCCAGGACTGCCCCCCCCCCCCCCCCCCACAAAGCATATTCAGAGCCCTTCAAGGGGCTTCCTGAGTTCAGCCCTCCAGCATGTGGCTTCACGCTCAGCAGCTCACCTCTGTCTCTTTTTCGCTTTCCCTTCAATCCCCATTTGTCTTTGTCTCTCACAGATCTTAAGGGTTCTGGGGAGAAATGTAAGACTGCCAACTTCACCCCCCTCCCCGTTTCATCTAAAATTTTTATTGTATTTCATATTCTGAGCTCTATTATTACATTCTCATTTCTCATCTGGTAGGCTGGATGCTCTAGAGAGCAGCCCTGGCTTTTCCCTGTGGTTTTGCAAATTTCTGGCATACGGCACACTTACTCTCATTTGAAAAGCTTTAGGATGCTGGCTACACTGATTTAGTTTAAATGTAATAGATTATCTCTAAATGTGGATTGACCTTGCTTATTGCGGCTCCGATCCAGTGGGGATGAAGCAGCTGTGAGAATCCATGGAGAGAGAAGTTTTGACTGTAGGTGGAGTAAAGGATGAGCGGAAGACAAAAAAAAAAAAAAAAAAAAGTGTGTCGAAAGGTCGAAAGTGGAAGTGACAGGTTCCTGAAGGCAAATTTTACCTATTCCTTTATTTTGTAATATATTCACAAGAGAGCTATGGACTCTCATCAGAAGGTGAGTTCCACAAGCTGGGTGCCACCTTACCCAGAACACTGCCAGGCATATAGTAAATGCTCAATAGCCATCTATGAAATGAGTCAAACAAACAAACAAACAAAAACTATTAAGTGATTGAAACTAACAAGGCCTTTAGACAGTGTTCCAGAACTGAGATTCTGTTTTAGAAGACCAAAAAAAAAAATTCTTTTTTAATGAATAAAGATGACACCCAGAAATGATTTTGGCATATTGTTATTGACATCTGGCTGGGGTGTGAGAAAGAGGATGTGGGAAGGAGTTGAAGGGGGAACTGATATTAAATTAAAGATTCATAGGAAAAAAAGAAAAGAAAATTAGAAAAAGGGAAACAATGGGTATAGTTTAAAAATAAGTATAAAATTGACGCAGATTGAGCATATTTAATCAGACTATAAAAGTGTTTCCTAATTACTGATGACAAAGAAACCCCTTGAAAGGAAGCTTTATGCGGCGCTGTGCAGTCAGGTTCAGAGCCTGTGGGATCACTTGAGTGATAACTGTGTGGGTGTTACTCCCGGGAGATTATCATTTTCTTTCTGAATTCATTTCCTTCAGCAGAAATGAGAGCCTGCATCACTCACAGGGGGTTCTTATTTCATGTGTAGGATACTTGCTCAGGGCTCAGGAAATCGCAGGGCACCGAGGAGTAAATGCAACAGGTCACAGGGGGCCTGTCCTGACTTCAGGTCAGAAAGGTCAGCCATCATCCATAGGAGACCAAAAGATGCCTACTCAAGAAAATCATGCCACATACAGAACATCCTTTTCAACTGTTTGCCTTCATGTATCACCACTGAGAGCAGTGGCCCCTTTCTTCCTTGACTTATTGAAGACTGCCTCCTCTTTGCAAGAATGAGTCTTCTCGTTCTACAGTATGTTACTTATACTTAATTATAATATGAATAATTCAATTAGCAAGCATGAATTATTTCCATGCAGTTTATCAGTTCATCCACCATTTATTCATTCAGGAGTTGCTGAGCAGCTTTTAAACATGAGACAATATATTAAGTTAGTGTTTGGGACACCAAGACAATAAACATATCAGGTGCTTTTAGGAAGTGGAGTGTCTGATGGGGAACAAAAGTGGCCATTATGTTAGTTACCGTGCTGGGTCCCTGAACTTTGATGTCTCTAATTTCACAATGGCCTCCAAGACAGGAACTTGGAAGCAGCTGCTCAGAGAATAAACTGATTTGGCTTCTTCACAGCCATGTGGTTGGTTAGGAAATGATAGAGCTGCAATTACAATGTGGGTTGGTTGGGTTGTTCAGTTACATTTCTGTCATTACTCGTGGATCTTCTCATCAATGGGAGCTGTGCTGTGAGTGCTTTGGGCTAGAGGAACATACCTCTTCCTGTTTCCACCCGTGGATTTGTAGAGCACCACAAGAGCTCAATAAAGGTTTGTGAAAAGAAGGCTTTTTAAGCATGAATGAATGAAGTAGGGCATTCACCTTACACACACACACACACACACACACACACACACACACACACAGAGAGGAAGTTTGGCTTCTGCCAGTTGGGTTTCTCTTTCCTAGCTATGAGTGCCTGTTACCTATCTCAGTCAGGGTTCAGGCGACGTGAAGTAGGAAGTGTTTTAACACCAAGAAGCTCATACTCCCAGGAGGG
>CABHPQ010152542.1:0-16239 GCA_902168405.1 Peromyscus aztecus
TATAGAAATCTCTTCCACTTAATGTGTCCAATGTCTGCAGCTCATGGAAGGATTATCGGCGGGGGTGGGGGTGGGGAGTGGGTGTATCTTTGACAATAATGGCGTTTTCTAGAGTAACAGTTATCTCCTCTAAGTGCCCTACCTTCCCGGTCTTGTAGGCTTTGACAGAAGCCATAATGCATTAGAAACACCCTAGAGGAGCTTAGCCAGGAAAGCCAACTAGGTGTTCCTACCCACTGAACAGTTTCCCACTTGCAAGCTTCTCAGGCTCCAAACCACCAGGATATCATGTTTTATTGGTGGATTTTCAAGCTGAAGGTCATTAAATAATCCCTGTTGATCTGCTAGGATTTAAGGTAGTAACCTGATCCCACTTGTCTATTTTAGCATGATGTCTATGAATGGCACATGCTCTCTTCTCAAGGGATTCGTTTTTTAATAGTCTGGGCATCTGGCATTCTTTCTTTTAAGCAAAGAGATGATGCGCTTCTGTTTTCGTTTTCTTCTCACTTTAGTAAAGCAGGAACTAATTATTGTTTTTCTGTGTTGTGGCCATTTAATTTTTCACATTGTGTTATTTCTTGTTTAAAGACTTCTAACATTGCAATTATCAATTGTTTGATTTTGAAGCTCATACTCTAACATAATTAGGAATTTCTTCTAGCCAAGCATTTAATAAATTGCTGTCTTGATGAGTTCTTTATTTGTCTACACAAGTCTATGCATTGCTGAACACAGACTTATTACCTCCTTGTCATTTATATGTCACCAAATGAAAACTGGCTATAATCTGAGCTTAATTTAATCAGAGTTTGAACACAAGTCAATATAGATGTGATGCTAATTCTACCCTGAACATGGGAAAATTTCAAAAATAAAAAATCATCTTAATTTATTATTTTTCTATTCTGTTTTCTGTTTTAAGATGGACTTCTAGTGAAATTTTCACATAGTCTACTGGTACTATTATGGTACTGTTTATCATCATACTTATTCAGATGAATGTTGTTTAAAACTTTTAGGGTGCCTATTTTAAAGAAATTGACATACATATTAGTACTCAGTTTCTTATCAGAATGGCATATTTGATACCAATTGAAAGATTATTATATATTACATTATATATTATTATAATATATAGATGTTTTATGATGGAAGAAACATACACAGGAATATATTATATATATACATATACATATATATATATAGAGAGAGTTAGAGAATTGATTCTTAACAGCTCATTTTTACATTGAGTTTATAAAGAAATATATTTAATAAACTATAAATTTCCTCCAACCTCTTCCTCCTTGAGACAATTTCATGTAATTCAGGGTTACATGTAACTTGAAATGTTTCTGAAGCTGACCTTGAACGCTTGAACCATTTGTCTTCACCTCTTAAGAGCTAACATTATAAGAGAACCCATTATATCAGCATTTTGGGGTGCTGGGAATCAAACATAGACTTCCATGCCTTCTAAGCAAGCCTATGAGCTGATCTTCATCCCCATCCACAGTAAAATAGATATACTCTACCACGATAAGAATTTAGATGACTGGATTCAGTATCTAGAGTGCTGTTACATTATGGATCTCTTCCACTATTTCTTAGTTAATAAGTGAAATTTAATTAATTTAAAATCAAATTATATATAAACTAGAGTTTTTATATATCCACTGTGGTGGTATTGTGTTCCCCAAAATATTGTGCACCCTAATAAACTTATCTGAGTTCAGAGACAGAACAGTCACTAGATACAAAGGCTAGAAAATGGTGGCACTCACACCTTTAATCCTAGCACTCCAGAGGTAGAAATACCTCTGGATCTCTGTGAGTTCAAGGCCACATTGGAAATGGCCAGGCGTGGCGACATATGCCTTTAATCCCGGAAAGCGAGCCTTTAATCCCAGGGAGTGGTGGTAGAAAGCAGAAAGGTATATAAGGCGTGAGGACCAGAAACTAGAAGCATTTGGCTGGTTAAGCATTCAAGCTTTCGAGCAGCAGTTCAGCTGAGATTCATTCTGGATGAGGACTCAGAGGCATCCAGTCTTAGGAAATAAGATCAGCTGAGAAACTGGCAAGGTCAGGTTAGCTGTGGCTTGGTCTGTCTCTCTGACCTTCCAGTGTTCACCCCAATAACTGGCCTCAGGTTTGTTTTATTAATAAAGAACTTTTAAGATTCTGCTACAATCCACAATTTGATGTCAATAGCATTCAAACTGAAAATCCTTGCTCCTCTATAAAATACTGAAGAAGTCCTAGAAGATATGAAACTTAGTTTGCATATATTTGTTATCCATTTGTTTTTTAACTATCTACATATTGCTCATTAGGAAAACATTGCTTGCTTTCTAAAGAAATTCTTGTATATTCTAAAGTGAAATTTCAACTTATCACATTTTCTAAACTAAAAACTTGTAATAGAAATGTACAGATGTTGTTGTTCCACTTTCCTGGGTTAACCCTGGATTTGCTACTTTTGGCCTGTGCTCTTCTTTCTGTTCTGAGACAAGCAAGATGCACTACACTTCCCATCAGGCAGCAATCCGTGCACTGAGTGTTTGAATATTTGGGTGTCCATGTGCATGTGACTGTTTTCACATCTTAATATTTAATCATGGTGTTCAACTTATCTTTATTCTGTTTTCTTCTATATGTGTGGGAACAATTTTCCAAATGTTTGCTGATGATTTCTGGTTCAAAATTGAAATTTTCTAACAAATGTGTTAAATGGCTATTGTTTTTTTCCTAATCATTTAATTTTTATTTTCATAAAGGAACTGTTGACAGTACTTCTGGGGTATCTGGTCAATTTCAAGAGCTCCCAGAAAAATGATAAAAATATAGTTTTGCAAGCAATGATAGTATGGATAGTTTTCTAGAAACCAACCACAGATGGTAAAAGCAGTCACAACTTTGATTTCTTGCATATGAAAACTTAAATGTTGGCAAACCAACAAACATGCCAAGCCTCAACTACAATCTGCTAAATTGTAGATACACATTTTTGGTTTAGCTAGAAAACTCTATTTACCTTGATTACATATTAATTTGATTGCTTTCTTATAAGAAACATTAATGAAGAGAATTTTAGAGTTTCCAATATGATAGTGTTTATTTCTTTCTTTGTATATTTGAATTACTTATGACAACGACTAAGTTAATGTGATATTCAGTCTTCCTTCAGAAGATTCTGAAAAAAATGGCTGAAAATTAAATGCTTAGTAAATCTTCGTGGAATCTACCAGGGTATTAATTTTGCAGTCAAAAGCTTTCAGTGCTCTGTGTTTGAACTGTCTTACCCATTTCTTCTACCTTCTCTTCAAGACCCGAAATTATCTCTCCTACTTCATTCAGTCTATTGGAAAGGCTTCCACTGAGCTTTTTGTTCTATTTCTTGAGTTTTTTATTTCAATTTGCCTTTTCTTTAGTTTTTCAATTCTTGATCAAATTATATTTTAATATCTGAATTGTTTTTCTCATTTCATTCAACTCTGTTTTTTACAAAGTCTTCACTGAAGTACTTGTGCACAACCTCTTTAAAATCATTGACCCACTTCATGATTTCTATTTTGAAGTCCTTTTCTTATGCTTCAGCTAAATTAGTTTTCTAGAAAATATTAAAACAGGAGTCCTGGTTTCTGGAGAAGGCATATATTCTCGTTTGTTCTTTTTTGTGTTTTTGTGCTTGTATGTTTGTATTTAGAATGAAATATTTTTTCTATTTGTTGGTGTCTTACGGGTTTTCAGTTCCTTGAGTGCTGTCTCTCAGTCTGAAAGGTTGTATATCAGTAGAATGGTGCTTAGCTTGCAGTCTGGGGGTCACTTTTGAATTTTAGTGTTTAGATTCCAACTGTTCACAGATCTGAAGTGCTGGTTGGAATTCTGAGTTCGTATTCCAAGCATTCCCACATCAATTAAGTGTGTGGTGGTAGTTATAAGCTATCCATTAGGGAAATTGGACTGACTCTTGAGGTTTCTTAAGTAGTGTTTGGGGCCGGGCGGTGGTGGCGCACGCCTTTAATCCCAGCACTCGGGAGGCAGAGGCAGGCGGATCTCTGTGAGTTCGAGGCCAGCCTGGGCTACCAAGTGAGTTCCAGGAAAGGCGCAAAGCTACACAGAGAAACCCTGTCTCGGAAAAAAAAAAAAAAAAAAGTAGTGTTTGGGATCCAGTTTTGTGCCACAAGGGTAGAACAAGGCCTACCACAGATGGCAGCGAATCTCAAGGGAATAGGACGATCTTGAGAAGGGGCTGAAGTGGACAGCAGAGAAAAGATTGTTGTACCCTAGGGGGAACTAGAATGGAGGAACGGAAGAAGGACATAGGTAGCTTACATTGGTCTCCACCAAATGTAACTGTGAAGACCCTAGAGGAATGTTCACCTCATTCTGGGGGTAATCACAATGGCTGAGGAAAGTTGGAGATGAAGAACTAAGGGAACTCTGTGTATGTACCAGGAGTAGTGGCAGCTGAACACCAAGGGGATGGGTTCCATTGGGAGGATGAAGTGAGGAATTGGCAGTGGGGAGTATAAGAATAATTAGAGAGATCAGAATGGAGTAGTAGAAAGAGAGTACAGGTAGCCTGCCTGGGTCCTCAGTAAGGGTGGTAGCTGTCACTAATGTAAAACTCTTAACAATACTATAATATTGATCATAGTTTCATTAACCAGGGAAGATAAGGTAAAATAGATATATTCATTGTTTATTTGTAGCTTAAATATAATACTGTGCTAACCAGTTGGAGAATTATTCTGTGCATTATTTCTCATGCATATTTTTACTTAACTATTTAAATATTCATATTTAGAAATTAATCAAAGAAACATAATAAGCATGTCCACATATAATCAGCATATATCTCACCATTATTCTACACATACTGTAGAACAAAACACGTTGTAATAAGTGATCATGAAGATGTGTTTGAAGGACTATTTTTAAGCAAGAGTGAAAGATGAAAGGGATTTGGAGCTCAGAAGTTTGATATGAATAGAAAGTCCAGAAATCCTATGATGGTTTGATGTGTTAGGATGAAACTGTTAGCAGCTTCAATTATTTTCCAATGTAAATAAATAACAAATTGCATTCATTTTTATAGTGAATTATTTTCAGTAATTACTTCTAAACTATGTTCAACCCATTACATAAGGCACCTTATATATGTTTTAGTGCACTTTTAGTATATTCAGTTGAGAGATTGAATAAAATATTTTAGCATAAAGTCATTAATGAGATCATGTAAGTGACTTGTCTCAGGACAGTTCTATGTATTACACATTTTCTATTGCACATTCTGTGTGACTCAAAATCACATCCTCCAGCATCTGTCTCTCAATAAGCCCTTTTACTTGTACATATTCTCTTGACAGTTGAAGACTGAAACCAAATATTTTGAACACATGAAATTTTTAAAAATATATTTTAGAGGAATATATTGATTGGAATTAAACTACTATTGTCTTATACAACTATTTTTTCAAACATCATATTACTATTGCAATACTTGTTAAAGTAAAATTTAAAAGTTATTCAACAATATAAATTTACAGATATTTACTAATGTTAACATGTTTTCTTAAATATTTGTTTAGCAGAAATTATTATTTTTTTCTTATAATTGTATTTCCCTCTTTCAGGTAACTCAAACTTCAACTATTCATGATGTCAAACAAAAGTTTCACAAAGCATGTGAGTTTTATTTATCTATTAAAATTTATGTCAACTTATTTTCAAATTGACACAAATTTGTCTGTGAGAACAGGTTTGTCTATAGAACAAACACATGAAAGCTATGTTTTGAAACAGATATCATTAATAATTTTGAACTTAATAATTCTTGAATATAATAATTCTCACACTTGATACTGTAATTGATGCTTTAATATTCAACAGCTTTTTGTCAGTACTGAGAATGGATCTTCATGCCATATGTTCAGAAGCCATGTGCATAGCCACTGAATTGTATCTCAAGAACAATCCAACTTGAGGTTTAATATAATGCCTTACAGTTTAATGTATGTCATTATATTTCTTTCCTTGTATTCATTTTAAGATGTATTTTCGTCATTATTTGTATTCAAGAGAGCCATGTGAGTTGGGAAAAAAATTGGAATTCATAAGTTAGTATGTTGAGCTATTGAATAAAATTTGAAGATAAAAACCAACAGAATAAATACATTATTTCTTTTAGGAGAAATATAAAATATTGCTATATTGGTTTATAGATAACTATTTTATGATATGACTAGTTCAGTGACAATGTAAGTAGTAACATCATTTATAGAAAAAGACCCATATAGAAGATTCAATGTACATCTTAAGGAACAAAATACTAAAACAAGGAATTATAATTAGCTAATATATAGATAAAATATACAAACATTTTGGAGGAATTTTCTTATAATGTGCTGTTGAGAAGCATATAAAAATGAAGAAATAATTATTAGAAAACTGCTTACCATTTAAGGTGCTTTGGGAAGGCAAGTTCTGACATTTTGCTTTATAGACATGTAGAGTTTGGATACACTGAAAGGATTGAATAGCTCATTACACCAAGATCCAAGAAAAAACAAAGTAAGGGATGTTCACATAGCTTCCCTAGATTCACTTTTCTAGCACTAACTTGAGAGTGAAAGTCTCTGTCATTGTGTGCCAATGCTTTATATAATATGGAATTTCTTAAGTATGAAGTTTTTAAACCACGAAATTCTTTTTCAAACATCAGATGTGGTAGTACATGTCTTTACACCCTGCCTGCAAGGTTAAGGAACACGTGTCTCTTAAGTTCCAAGTCACAGTGAGCTAAAGAGTGAAAAGCTGGAGAAAAATTAATTTTTATCTAATTACATAATCTATGTATGTAATTACCATGGTTATGCACACAGTATTCCCTACTTATTTCTACTCTATGTACATTTATTTAGAGGTAGCACAATATTAGCAGAAAGCACATATTGCATTAAACCAGTAATTGGAATGTTAAACTATAAAATGTCAGAAGGTTCAGATAGAGGGAAGTGTAGCAATTAAGGGAGAAGACATTTGAAAGTGACTTAAAAAATAAGGACAATTTGTACAAAATTTGAGAAATACTCCATTGGCAAAAGTGTGATCGGATTTAACAGCTATAATAAGAGTTGAGACTTATTAACCAGTTAATTAATTCTTCACAGTCCTATTTCTAATATTTAGCAGGCTTATTAAAGAATAAAAACACCTTTATTTAAATGATGCTTCTTTCTTTTAAAGATGGAATTTATATTCTAGCATTTTTGTATTTTGTACTATAACTTTAGGGCTCACAAACTTTATTTTCTGATACTAAATTAACTTCTTATCATGTCTTCAGGCTTTGAAGTATAAAATTCTAATTATTAATGTCATAAATGAGTAAATGAATAAGTAAACTATTCCTCACAAGGGAATGTTTCTTACTAGAAAAATTCTTATTTAACTTAATCAATTCCCATGCTTTCTGTTCAACAGCTTTTCATTATGATATCTCTATACACTCATATAGTGTACTTTAAAAATAATCATTTCTCTATTAGTATTTATTTCACTCCTTCTTTTCCAATCCGATAGAGTCTCTTGTGGGATATTTGTTTATACTGTGTGAAGATGTGACACTGTGATTGGTTTAATTAGAAGGTGAATGGCCTATAGCTAGGCAGGGTAGGTATGGGGGACTTCTGGAGAAAAAGAGAACTCAAGGGTAAGAATCCAGGTGCATGAGAGATGCCAGTGAGATATAGGGAGAGTTGGACATATAGAATGGAAAATAGGCAAATATCCATGTGGCAGAACATAGATGAATAGAAATGTGTTAATTTAAGTTATAAGAGCTAGTTGGGAACAAGCCTAAGTTAAAGGCCAACTTTCATAATTAATAATAAGTCTCCATGCCATTATTTGGAAGCTGGTGGTCCAAAGGAAGTCAGACTACAGTTACTCTTCTAGTTTTCTCTCCCCCACCACACACAAACACATACCTTATGAGACACATGAGCACATACTAGATAACACACAGCACATTTGTGTTTGTGGTTGACTTATTTCATGAATATACTGATCCTTAATTACATTCGTTTTTCTATAAATGTCATAATATCTTTGTCAAGTAAGTTTTCACTGTGTACATATCACATTTTCTTCATTGCTGTTATTTGTCAATGGGAACCCAGAGTAATTTCATTACTTGGTTATTGTGAGTAATGTCACAAAAAATGTGAGTATACAAGTTATCTCTTTACTCTTTGGAGTAAGTACACATAAATGGTGTAGCTGGATGTTATGAATGTTGCTTTCTCTCACTCTCACTCTGATATATATATAATATATATATACATATATCTCATTATTAATTATATATATGGCGCTAACCTTTCACACTGATTTTCACATTGCCTGTACCATGCTATAATGCAACCAATAGAACATAAATAGAACTGTGGTGGTATTGTGTTCCCCAAAATATTGTGTATGCTAATAAACTTATCTGGGGTCAGAGAAGAGGACAGCCACAATATTAAACATGAGGATAGGCAGTGGTAGCACACTCCTTTAATCCTAGCATTCCAGAGACAGAAATCCCTCTGGATCTCTGTGAGTTCAAGGCCACATTGAAAATGGCCAGGCATGGTGACACACACCTTTAATCCCAGAAAGCAAGCCTTTAATCCCAGGGAGTAGTGGTAGAAAGCAGAAAGGTGTATAAGGTGTGAGGACCAGAAACTAGAAGCATTTGGCTGGTTAAGCATTCAGGCTTTCAAGAAGCACAGTTCAGCTGAGAGCCATTCGGATATGAGGACACAGAGGCTTCCAGTCTAAAGAAACAAGACCAGCCTAGAAGTTGGTCAGGTGAGGTTAGCTGTGGCTTGTTCTGGTTCTCTGACCACCCAGCATTTCACCCCAATAACTGGCCTCAGATTTGATTTTATTAATAAGACCTGTTAAGATTCCTGCTACATAGGACATAGAGGGTTTTTTTTGCCTTCTTACATAATGGCAGCATTTTTTTTTCTTAGTTAACTTAATTTTGGTCAGGATAAGAATGAACATCAGTATAATTTTTGATTTGCATTTCCTAGATGGTGATTGATGATGTTTAGGTAATTGATTAACTCTAACTGCCTAATATTAAGATTTTGTCTTTTCTTTCTCGTTTTGGAGATTTTTTTTTGTCTCTATGGGCTCTCCAGTTTCAAGGTATAACATTTATCATGACTCAAAATAATTAAAGATAAAAATCTATCCTGTTCTCTACATTTTCTGCTAAGCTAGCATCTTGGTATTTTATATGCAATTTTGGTATATTGTAGCAAGCTCTGTTTAGCATGCTCAATTTTAAGCTTATTGATAATCTTTCACTTAATCCCTACTTACTTAACTAGGAATTAAATTCAACTAGTCACTCGATACTGTGAATCATAAGGAACAATTATCTCTCATATTCTATGTCAAATTTACAGGGTATTTATGAATTTTGTGCCTTTTGTTTGCCATGATTCTGTTCATTGCTTCACATGTGACAAGTACAGTTCCATACTTTATAAGAGATACATGTATTTTCTCACTTTCATGTCTATTCTTACATACTGTTCATTCCCTTTTCTATCCAGCACCATCTTCGTGTGTGTGTGTGTGTGTGTGTGTGTGTGTTACAAATGGCCCAATGCTGTTCTCATAATCTCTGTTATTTTTACTCTCTCTTACTTTTACAGTAACATGTAGCAATCAATGCATTGAAAATGCTCTTTACATTATTTGACTATCAACAAATGTCTCTATCCACATTTCTCACACATATATTTCAGTTTCTGAAAAGAAAAAGCAATGCATTATTCATCCTTACTTTTCACATGCTTAGGCCATGCGTATTCAAAAACACAAGTTCAATATATAAAGACTCGTGCTTTACAAACAAATTACTGAAACAAATTATACGGCTCCTGGAGATCATGCTGTCATTTGTCCTTGACATCAGCAACCAGGGAAACAGAAGCTGCTTTTTGCCCTGATACTTATCTCTGTGCATAAACACGTAGGCAGACTCAATGAGGGGTTTGTGCATGGGAGAGAACTGACATGCACATGCGTGAGCTCATCTAAAATAATGAAATACACACTATGTCAATGTAATTCATGAATGCTTTTCATACAGCCAATTGCTTTAGATTTTCACTCTGCACATCTTTTGAATGCTCAAAGATAAAAATGGTAACATTATGCATATTAACATTTATGGTGTGGAGATGTCTGTCTAAAATTAAGAGGCAAAACACTGAAACATTTGTGTTTCTCTTCATCAACTAGACATTTGCTTTTCTAAAGCAGAAATACTCAGATGCTGGCCTTACGTTTCTCAGCTGTTTATGGCATTCCATCACCATATAATAATAATCATGTTTTTCTGCAGCCACTATCTGTTTTAGCTTATGAACTGTCTAATTGTAGACAGAAATGTATTTTAAGAAAACCTTTCCATTTCCAGAAAGAAAATTCTGATATATCTAATATTCCTAAATGTTTAGGAATACATTTCCTAATCTTTCTCTAAACTCTTGATTACACCTTTTTGGGGATGTTTTTTGTTTGTTTTTTGTTTTTTTTAAGACAGGGTTTCCCTGTATAGCCTTGGATGTCTTGGTTCTTCCTCTGTAGACTAGGCTGGCCTTCAACATAGAGATTCACCTGCCTCTGCCTCCCTAGTGCTGGTATTTAGGTGTGCACCAGCTCTGCCTGGCCATCTTTAGACAATTTATGATGCTCATGTACAGATCAGATCTTGTATATAATTGTTCTGAATGGATTTTTAAATTACATTTTTTTTTTGGTTTTTTGAGACAGTGTTTCTCTGTGTAGCTTTGCGCCTTTCCTGGAGCTCACTTGGTAGCCCAGGCTGGCCTCGAACTGACAGAGATCCGCCTGCCTCTGCTTCCCGAGTGCTGGGATTAAAGGCGTGCGCCACCAATGCCCGGCTTTAAATTACATTTTTGTATTTATTTTTTCTGTATGTGTATGTATATATGTATTTGCACATGTGTGACATGGTATGACAGTGGAGGTCATAGGAAAAGCTTTGTGAGTTGGCTGTCTTTTTACAGTATATGAATCCTGGGGATTGAAGTCAGCTTGTCATCAGGCTTAGCTTCAAGCTGCAAGTTCCTTTACCTGCTGAGCCTTCATGCTGGTCACTAAATGGATACTTCATACATTAATATCTAAGCTTTGGAAAATTTACATATTCTTCTACATAAGGGACTGAGTTCTTATTGCAGATTTATAATATGCTGAATGACTTAGTTTTGATTTTGAGGTTGATTCTTATTTACATATGAGAGCAATTTTGATAACTGGTGATTTGAAAATAAATACGTGTGATTTGAAAGTAAGAGACGTTAGAATATTTTTTTTAACTAGATTAAGCGTAAAGATGTTTCACTATTCTTTTCTCAAGAACAAAATTTTCCTGCACCAAATGTAATTCAAATGGTTGATTTCCTTTTAGCATTCTTTTTTTTTAATATTAACTGAAAAAGAACATTAAAAAACCATCAAATATTCTTACTCATATTACTCTTTCTGAGTTACCAATGGAGAAAAGGGAGAAAAAGCAGATTTTATGCTGTGATCTGGAGCAGCTACCATAAAGTTCCTGATCTACACAGAATAAGGGAAGAAGGTTAATGAAACATTGTATCAGTAGTAGTAGCAGCTGTAGACCTCTTAAAATTGAAGTGTACTCAGAAGTAACTTTACCCCCAATTCGTTTTATTTGCATTTGTTTCCATAATTCAGTAGACAATCTCAAAAAGAATGCATAAGTCAAAATATGGGAGGAAAAGCAATCCCTACTAATTCATCCACTTTAGATTAAATTTCAAGAAATAATTTGAAAACAGTGATACTCTCCCAAATTAAAGAGCTTATAAAATATTAAAGAACTGGTACTAAACTCTTATCTCTACATAGCATTGACTTTTTAACACCTTTTTCTGTACAAAATTTTCTTTTATGTAATTTCATTCAAGGTATAGTTGGTAAGAACTTTAAAAATTCATAAAAAATACGCTATTTTTACCGAAGAAATACCTCTGGATATTTGGTCCTAACTAGAAGTATGTAAAATTTAATTTTTAAAGATAATAAGTGACCAAATTCCATATGATTCCAATATTCTAAAATGAAAGTAGTTTTATTTAAAATAAAATTAGCATTTAAAATGTAAATATGTATAATGTTGATAAAAAAACTTTTGACATAGCATTGTTTAAATATATTTTTCCTATAAGACTTCCTACCTTGTAAATTGTAATTCATTTATTGTTTTTAGGGCATTTAATTGTGCTATATATGTATTTACTGTAACTATTATAGTTGAGAGATTTGGATGACTGGAAACAGGATGTGCTCAGAAATTTGGAGAGATCTGACAGTTGGTGATTACAATGTGCATGCTCAGAGAAAGCTGCCTGTGACAGACAGACATCCTGACGATGTTGGTATGGCTATTGCTGGGAAAGTAGAATGCATCAGTAAAGAAATTATAGTAGCGAAAGAAAGAAATCGTTACCTTTATAATTGGCTAAATTTTGAATTATATTTTCATATCATTGAGAATACTTTTAAAGATTTATCCATTTTATACTTTGTAGCCTTAGTGTCTATGGCTCTTGTCTTATATCATTTCCATACAAAAGAGTAATATGACTTCACAATCCCTTTTATCTCATGTCTTAGAGACCTTTCTTTGCTTCTTTGTCCCTAACTCAAAAAGAAAATTGAAATAAGCTGGTGCATTTTTTTTTCCTGAGGGCTGGAAGAGATAAGCATCTTAAGTCCTGCTCCATGCCTCAGGATCCATGCTCAGCAATTGTCTGTGTTGCTCGGCATCACAGTCACATCTCACGTTGGCATCTGCTCTTTTCCATAGATTGAGTTAAACGTCTCTTCTGATACCCACTAGTTAAAGCTGAATGTGACTAGATTATCCAGAAATTTGCTTTTATTACATCTTCCAGTCAATTTTACTCTGCACTGTGCTATAAATACATAATTTAGAAAATAGATACCTAAATGTCTATTATTTTGTTTCCCCAATATCTTGAATCATTTAAATGATCAATTATTCAATTAACTCCATTACTCTATCTCTAGGTGTTTATGTCATTTTTTTTTTAAGATTGGAAAATAACATGACAGGGGGTCATCATTTTTCCTGAGTTGTCTGTAACTTACTATACACTTAATTTATAACATAGAATAAATAGTAGCATCTACTACTGTTTTCATTGTTATGATCTTTAAGTCAAATTCAATAGTTTTGTAATGGATTTTGTTACTATTTAAATTATCTCTAAATGTGGGGTTTTCATGGAAGTTTAGTGTTTTGTTATACATTTTACTCATCATTCCCAGCTCTTTTTCACCAGTGAACCTTTCTCATCCAGTATTCTCCATTCCATATTGCCATGTGGACTTTCTCACCTCTCTAGTGACACAGACCTGTTTTTTTTTCCCCACAAATATATAGATATTGATTTAGATATAGACATTTAACAATTACTAACTAGTAACCACATTTAAGAGAGGACATATGGTATTTGTCTTTTTTTTTTTAAATTGGTTACTGTAATGGTTTAAACGAGAAATGGACTCCTTATGACCACACATTGGGTCACTTGGTCTTACGTTCATGGCACTGTTTGGTGAGCTTCAGAATATTTGGCCTATCCAGAGGAAGCATATCAATGGAGGTTGAATTTCAAAGTTCTTACCTCATCTTACTTTCAATTAACTTCTCTGTTTCAAGATTAAGGTTAAGGATGTGATATCTCAGCTTCCTATTCCTGCCACCATGCATGCTACTTGCTACCATGCCTCCCCACCATGAAGAACTCCTAATCTTTTGGAAACAAGCCAATACAAACTCTTTCTACCATATGTTGCTTTTGGTTATGGTGTTTTATAAGAGCAACAGAGAAATAACTGACACACTTACTTTGCTTAAAATCATGTTGTACAGTTGCATACACTTTTCCTGCAAATTATAAGATTTTATTTTTTACAGCTCAAAATATCTCATTGAATGTGAGTCACACTTGTATTATCCATTATCTGTTGATGTTAGGCTAAGTTTCTTTCCATACTATTGTGAATTGAACAGTGTGATAAATATGGGTATGTACTTATCTTTGCAGTAGGATGTGTTGTTCTTTGACTACATGACCCAGATTGGTAGAAGTGGACAATATCTTTTCATTATTTTAGAAGTCTTCTTGCTAATTTCCATAGAAACTGTAGTTTAATCTCCCTACATCTATATGAGGGTTTTTCTCTCCTCATATTTTCTTTAGTGTTTTTCAGTGTTGTTTTCCTGATAGTGACTGTTCTCACTGAAATGAGATGAAATCTCAAAGTAATTTTAATTTACTATACTTCACATTTTTCTGCTTGCTAGTTTTGTTTAACATTTTATATTAAATTTACTTTTAGCAAAATTCTTACTATGTAACCCTGGCTGGCTTGGAATTCACTATAAAGATCAGAGTAGCCTCTAACTCACAGACACCTATCTGTCTCTACCTCCAGAGTACTGTATAAAAACCATTCCTGAGTGTGCTATTATATTTTTTTTGTAAAGTATTATTTGTAGTTCTTTTCTGACAGTCTATTTGTTGGCTGGTAGCTTTGTTTCTCTGGTGATTAATAGTCTCAGTTCTTCAAATAATATAGATATTTCCTCTTTGTCTGAAGGCTGTGATTTTTGCCTATTCTATAGGTTGTCTGCATATGCTGTTGATGGTTTCTTTTTCATAAAGAAGATTTTATTTCATGTATTTCATTTTGCCAATTTTTGAGATCATATTATATGTTATTATGATCATATTCATACTTGTTTTTGAGTATAACTAGGTCTCAAAATCTTTCTTCTTTTTTTTAGCGATTATACTGCTTCTGGTTGTAGATTAAGTTCTCTGATCCAGTTTGAACTGATATTTTGTGTACAATGAAAGAATGGATCTAATTTTAACCTTTTGAATGTGTATATACTTTGTTGCCAACACCACTACCTGAAAAGATTCTATGTTTTTAAGTGCACACTTAGAAAACTTGTCAAAGCTTAGCTTTCTAGAACTGAATTCATCTCTTATTAAATAAGAAACACAGAGTCAAATGCAGAGTTTAAAGCCCAAGAGGTCAGAGCAGTAGCTAAGAGCTGATACTAAAAATGCTTTCTTACCCTTCTCTGCTGCTGCCGTCCTTCCCCTGAGAAAGAGACCTACTTCCTGTGTATCTATTTTGGTGGTATTGTGTTCCCCAAAATATTGTGTACCCTAATAAACTTATCTGGGGTTAGAGAACAGAGAAACCACTAGATACTTAGGATAGACAGTGGTAGCACACGCCTTTAATCCTAGCATTCCAGAGGCAGAAATCCATGTGTTCAAGGATACAACCAAGCATGGTGACTCATGCCTTTAATTCCAGAAAGCGAGCCTTTAATCCCAGGGAGTGGTGGCAGATAGCAGAAAGATATATAAGGCGTGAAGACCAGGAACTAGCAGCATTTGGCTGGTTAAGCTTTTAGGTTTTGAGCAGCACAGTTCAGCTGAGAGCCATTGGATATGAGGACACAGAGGCTTCCAGTCTGAGGAAACAAGATCAGCTGAGATATTGGCCAGGTGAGGTTAGCTGTGGCTTGTTCTGTCTCTCTGATCTTCCAGTGTTCACCCCGATACTTGGCCTCAGGTTTGATTTTATTAATAAGACTCTTTAAGATTCCTGCTATAATCTGTCTTTTTATTGACTTTCTGTTCTGCCTTCTCATTGGTTGTAAACCCAACCACATGACCTCCTCATCACTGCCTCCAGGTCTTCTATGGTTGGTATATGTCCTTGCACACATGGAGATCTGCCTGTTATGTGATCCGGATTAAAGGCGTGTGCTACCACTGCCAGACTTCTGCTATGGCTTGCTATTAGCTTTGACCTCCAGGCACTTTTACTTATTAACATACAAATAAAGTCACATTTCAGCACAAATAAAATATCACCATAGAAGGATTCATCTCTGAGCCTTCTATTGTATTCCATTGGTTATAAATCTGTTTTGTGTCAGTATCATGATATCCTGATCACTACGATTATGTAGTGTAGTTTCAATTTAGGTAATATGATGTCTCTGGCTATTTCATTCTGCTCAGAATTGTTTGCATACACATGGTTCTCTCT
>CABHPQ010152542.1:16249-44122 GCA_902168405.1 Peromyscus aztecus
TCTCTCTCTCTCTCTCTCTCTCTCTCTCTCTCTCTCTCTCTCTCTCTGTGTGTGTGTGTGTGTGTGTGTGTGTGTGTATTTCACCTCCTTGGTTAGTTTTATTACAGGGTAGTGTTTACAAATAAAACATAGATATGTGTTCTCATAGATGACTGATGCAAAATTAATTTGAAGTAAGAAGGCAGTGGTAAACCTGCTTGGATAGAGAGGATACCACAATGTGTGTTAAACTGAAAGAGAACCCTAAAGGGAAGATATATGACCAGATTCATGGCATAGCAATGTGACAAATATCCAAAAAATCCCTATTACAGTTAAGTGTGAAATGAAACAAACAAACAAACAAAAGCATTCTAACTTTATTTTTCTATATATCAAGAGAATGAAGGTAGATAAAACAAAAGAAAGCAAATTTTATGGACTCGGTTTGACATTGTTTTGTAATGCTCCTGAATTGCATATAAAAGTTATATAAGTTTATAAGTATGTGGACACTTTCTGAAGCTTATAAACTCTAGGAAAGACTGAGTGGCCTTCGAGGATAGGGTCAAGTACTATTTGCAGAAGTGTGAGTTACTTGATCTGAATCGCAGATTCCTGCTCTATGTCAGGACACTGGAGAATGCTGCTGTGTAGCCTCTCTATTGGAATGAGCGGAAGAAGGGAGATAACATCTTTCTGAACAAGATACACTTTCTAAAGCTTTCACAAACCACGATTGTCAAGACTCATGCATGAACCTACAGGCCTTTTCTTGTGGTGAACTTTAAAGACATTTTGCACCTGATTGATTATTAAGGAATATGCTCCAGGCAGAAACTGAGCAGGAATGAGTAGACAGAAGAGTATTTAAATCCAGTTAAGTTTCCCAAGCATGAGAATCTGTTGAGTAGAGATAGCTCTCAAAAGGAACATAGTGGGGGAATAATTTGCGGTTATTGTGATTAATTGGCTATTATTCTGTCTGGAGACTGATCAGTTAAAAGAAGCAAATGCTGTTACACAGGGTCACTTAGTATATGAAAAACCCTTGAGAAGCAGCCATGTGTAAAGATCCTTTCCATGGAGAAAACCATTGAAATTGCAATAAAAGTAGAAAATCAGCTGCATATGCTCAACTGTACCAACCCAGGGCATCCACCTGAAGTGTTATGAGTGCAGGCAGCATTGGGAGGCCATTCCTCCTCTTCTCTAACTAGCTAGAGCACTGGTCATTTCATATGCAGCCAGAATTTGTGGAGTAGCAATCTGTTGTCTTCTGAGTCTGTGCAATGGTTCATCTTACAGAACAATATTGCATTTGAGAAGAAAGTGAAAGGAAGTTGAAGTTTATCTACCTTAGCAATATTTCCAATTAATATCAACTTCATCACTCCCTTTCACAAGCTTTGACAATATTTCCACGACTTGCATGGATTTTCCTGATACTAGTGCCCACCAGCTTAGAGGGCCATGTAATATGCAGATTAGTCTTACTTTTCCATATAACCAGTGATACATAGAGGTATCTACATATGTATAAATGTTAAGAAAGAGAAAGAGAGAGAGATTACAAGGAAAGAGATTGATCTAATGGAATTTGCTCAGGTGATTATGTAATTTGAAAACTTTCAGCATCTGTCACCTTCTACCTGCAAGAATCAGATAGGACAGACTAAAGCCAAAGGATTGAGAACATCAGTGTCAATGGCTGTGTACCTACATGTATCCTTCACTGTTCAAGAACAAGAAGTGCATAGCTGGAGAACCAAGATTGTTGTGCAAGCTTGAAGAGAGAGTAAAGTTGCCTCTCCTCTGTCCT
Source organism: Peromyscus aztecus (assembly GCA_902168405.1). NCBI lineage: Eukaryota > Metazoa > Chordata > Mammalia > Rodentia > Cricetidae > Peromyscus > Peromyscus aztecus. The sequence goes on from CABHPQ010152542.1 coordinate 18,051, forward strand.
TCTGTTCCATGTGAGCCCTCTGCAGTGTGAACTGGGCCAACCTACACAGATCTGAGAGCTAGTTTCCTTTTTCAATTTGCAAAGCTCTCATCTGGGACTTACTGGTTACATAGAGAGATATCGTAGGCTTTATTAGTGTCACTTAATGTTTGCTGGGTGCAGCCAACCTTCATCTCACCCAGTTAAAAATTGCTTGCTGCTCATTGATTTCATGTAAGAAATATCAACTGCTAATTTCAAGACAACAAAAAAAAATGAAATTGAATTCCTTTGTGGGCATTTTGCAGTTTCAAAGTTCCTTTCCTTTGATTTCTCATGCCTCTCAGAATAATTGCTCTTTGCTCAGAGCTGTTTGTATGAGTGTTTTATATCTTTATTCAAGCCTCAGAGTCATTAGGTTTAAAGTAACAGATATGATGAAAATAAACTTGAAACTGTGAGCAGCTTTTTCACTGGTAAGGAAGCATGCAGTCTTTTATCTCAGGCTTTTAACCAATCAAAAGCTTGTTCTTGCTTTTTTCTGGTCTTGCGCCCTTGTGTGTGTGTGTGTGTGTGTGTGTGTGTGTGTGTGTGTGTGTATTTGTTTGGTTTAGATGGGTTTTCTTCATACCAGGTTGGACTTTCAGCTATCTATGTAGCTGAGGGTGACACTGAACTCCTGATCCTCCTGATTCTACCTCTCAACTGATAAGATTGCGCACATAGCTCACCATGACTAAATTTTGTGGGGGTGGTGGGGCTCTAATTGATACAAAACTGTATGCATTGAATTAATTTATGAGCACAGTTTCTTACATTGAACAAGTAAAGTCATTTCAGATTTCAAATTCTTATGTCAAAATTAGAACAAAGCATCATCTGTAAAATTATACTGACATGTATATATGTACTACATATACGTATAAACTGTGCTTCTGACATATAAATATAAATTATATACAGATGTATAGGATTGTGTATAGGTAAATTGTTGACTCTAATATGTTTCTCTTTATATAAAAATTTTCTAGATTATTTTGACTGTTGGTTTCATCTCATTGCCAAAAGTTGAGAGTCATAGCTACTGACAAAGTGTAATACCTGGTTAATTTGCATTTCATTTATCTATACAAAGGACCAATGCATATTTATAGCACACTGTGTGCAGATATAGGGGTATTTCATCTCTCAAATGAGTGTCAAAGAATAACACAAATCATTTTCTAAGTTTGTTTCCCTAAATTTGAGAAAGAAATCTCCAGAACACTTTAAAATCAAGTATAAAACCTTCTCTTAAGTCATGGCAGTCTGTTCACTTTCCTTTTTTCTATTCACTTATAAAAATTACAGTTAATGCTAATCTCTTGACAACATTCTTTAGCAACAATCACCAAAGGAAATTCTGTAAACAAAGTAAATTGTTAGAACTAGAACCATAATGACTGAGTAGTTTGTGACAAGGAATTGTATTTCCAATGATATTTAAAAGCACATAAAATATTTTTGTTGTTAAACATTTGATTTCCTGAAAACTTAATTGATGTGTGTGTGTGTGTGTGTGTGTGTATGTGAACTTGTAATCACTGTACATATAATCAGGATCAAATGATGGTTATAACTTCTAGAGATTGGATATATTACAGTGGTAAAGAGAAATGGACATTAAGTGGTCATGTAAAGTAGTTTAACATAGGAAAATAAAACAGGGTGAAGGTAAAAATAATTGCATTCTGCAGGCTCTGTCTTTATTCTTCAACACCATATACACAAATTTGTTGCTGGGCTTGATGCCAAAATCCTTTAATTGCAGTCTTTGGAAGGCAGAGGCAGATGGATGTCTGTGAGTTTGAACCCAAACTAGGCTGTGTAGCTACCTAGTTCTCTGTGTAGGAGTTTGATTTAGGGTTTCTAGTGCTGTTAAAAAAAAAAAAGAACTTGAGTATGATGGGAAAGGTTTATTTCTTCAGCTGATAGTCTATTGTCCAAGGGAGATACAACAGGAAATCAAAGGAAGAACCTGGGTGCAAGAACTGATTTAGAGGACACTGAAGAGTGTTGCTTGCTTAATTGCTCCTTATGGCTCCTTATAGTTTGCCAGGCCTGCTTTCTTACAGCACCAAAGTCAATCAACCTGTTACAGAATTATCTTGTAACCTAGGAATGGACGACTTGAGAAATATGGATCAAGACTGTTAATTAGCATGATGATATAAAATAGAAGAGAAATGATGGGAAAAGGCTTATTTATGAAAATATGATGTCAGATAAAATTTAATGTAGTATAAGATTTTAGAAAGAGCGATCTATTATAGTAAAGAGGAGGACAATTTCTGGAAATCCTCATAGAAATAAAACACATTTGAGATTTGGAGTTGTTTTATTTTATTTTTTTTCTTTTTCTAAAGACATCCTACTTTATAACTCAGAGCCTTTGTTTATACAGCGATAAGGTTTTAATTTTTTTCTTACTTAAGACATGCCCCCATTTTCCTGCAGGAACTTTGCTTTGTAATATTGCTTATGCAATGCTATGCTATCGTCTTTCTAACTTGAGCACTGTAATATCTTACTTACCAACCATTACATTTTTTTATCTTGGTCAGCAATATTATTCCTGTTTTATTGATTCCGATTTGCATGAAATAATTTTATTAGTTGTTGGTGGGAGAGCAAATTTTCTTTCTTTCTCACAAATTTCTCAGAAACATTGTACCACATCTCCTACTAAAACTCTGAACATCTTCCTGGAATCCTAGATTCCATTTTGAATGATTACTTCATTATGTCTGTGGTATTTACAAGACGGCAAGGAAGTAGTTTGCCAGGCGTACATGGTGTGTTCAGTTTTCCTCAAAGAGTGTAATGAATGAATCATTTCAAAAAAATGAAACAATTAATTCAGCAAAATGAGCATAGAAGCCCAGGTTTGTAGCACATCAAGAAGAATTTTCAGGTAACATGTTATAATAGTTTTGATGAAAAAGTGCCAAAATTGCTGTTCTTTTGGTACTAGTTCATAAAATACTATAGTAACTGCATTAATGCAATATACAAAAGATATTCTCACCACTGTGCTTTATAGCTTTTTTATCACTGTATAGCAAGTTTATTTTGTGAAAATAAAGCTTTGCATTGGAATGGGGCTTTTGGCTGCAGGAAAGCAGGCCTATGTGCCTCCATAAGTACCAGAATGAGAAAACAAAGGCAGTTATTGAGGAAACATTTGTTAAGACAAAAAAATGATAGCTTGGTGTGGTTAGAGTTTTCCTGCCTGGCCCACGGTCAGGATAAATCTCTTTCACCTGCCAGTCCCACAGCCACTCAGACCCAACCAAGTAAACACAGAGACATATTGCTTACAAACTGTATGGCCGTGGCAGGCTTCTTGCTAACTGTCCTTATAGCTTAAATTAATCCATTTCTATAAATCTATACCTTGTCACATGGCTCGTGGCTTACTGGCATCTTTACATGCTGCTTGTCCTGGTGGTGGCTGGCAGTGACTCCCTCTGCCTTCCTGTTCTTTTAATTCTCTCTGTTAGTCCCGCCTATACTTCCTGCCTAGCCACTGGCCAATCAGTGTTTTATTAGCAACACATTTGCCGTACAGAACATCCCACATCAGCTTGATAAAAGTATGCTGCTTTCTATTAAAACAGTTCTACATTTTAAAATATAAGTTCAATCAATATTCCAATATTCTTCATAAATAAGTCATGAAATTAATAGTTAAAGAGAGAAGAATAATTCCCACATTGTCTACTATTGTTAAAATTTATTTATTCTTTACAATGATAATAACTAATATCAATATCATCTTCCATAATCAAATTACATAGCTATTCTGAAATTTTATGGAATGACCCATGTACTTCTTTTGCTTGAATTGTTTTGTTGATGTTATTCTTTTCTTTGGTCTCTTAGTTCATTTGCTGAGAAGAAAGAAATTCATTTTTAAAATCAAAGATGAGATAAAGGTCATTTAAAGATTTTACACAGTAGTGAGCTATAAATTGGAAGAATATGTGCAGACAAAACCAACCAGGAAAATACAAAGAATAGAGAAGACTCAGTTATGTATGTAATATACTGGAGAAATATAAAGTGCTGAAATCCCAGAACCAAAATGTAAAAGGAAGCACACAGTTTTGTTGACATATTTTTCAAAGGTTTTAAAATCTTGAAATACATGCCAAGGTAGTAATTAAAGAAGCACTTTGTGAATACACATGTACAGACACACATACACACACACACACTCATTTTATATATATACATATATATGTATATATATTAGAAACAACACTTTAAAATTTTAAAGCTGAGAAAGTAAACAATTCAGAATAAAAAAAGACAGTATATCAACTAAAATTAATAGTTAACTGCAGTGAAAATAGTTTCTTTTCAGAGTTTCTACATTCATTGAATATCATGCTTATTTTATTGGCATTCAGCAGCATGGATAAAGGCATCCTTTTCTCCTAAGGTCTATGTTCATGTATCCAAGAAAAGATACTAAATTTTGAGAACATAGTTCACTTTCGTTAAACAAGAATTAAACTAGAATTGGGAAGGTTGAAAGTTTGCTTTTTCTTATAAGAGCTGTCTTTTTCTAATTCACACTGTTTTTAAGTTCTGGCTGAAGTACTGGACTTCATTCATATCTTCAACATGACTAGTAATAAAGCTTTATATTTACGTGCTACAAGAACGCTCTGTGCAGCTTGCTGGCATGGGCATTCTCATCTCAATGCTAAGAGGAAACCCAAGGCTCTTCCTGTTAAGCTAAACTTCTCAGATGTTCTTAACCTAAACCTTGTCTTTGCCATTCATCCTTTACTTAATCTCTGTCTAGAGAATTTCTGAAGTATTGATGACTTTAAGCTTTTATAACTGTTCTCAGAAGGGATGGATCGGAACAGGTAGCCTATCTTTGTAGTAAGGAATATATTTATGTATGTCTGGATGCCGTATATCGACTTACATCATCCTACTTTAGTCTGTTTTTCATATTTGAATTTTTTTAAACTTTATTTTTTATTGTTATGTGTAAATGAGTATGTGCGTATTTGTGTGTATGTGTGTGTGTGTGTGTGTGTGTGTGTGTGTGTGTGTGTGTCTGTGTGTGTTTGCATGTGTGTAACTAGTTGCTGACAGATGTGGGAAGAGGGTGTGGTGTTAGGTTCCCTGGAGCTGAAGTTACAGGTGTTTGTCAGCCACTTGATATGGGTGCTGGGAACTGAACTCTGGTCTTTGAAATTAAAGCAAACACTCTCACCCTCTGTCTTAGTTAGGGTTTTTATTTCTGTGAATAGATAACATGATCATGGCAACTATTATAGGGAAACAATTATTTTGATTTAATCAAGAAAGTACATTAAAACACACAGATATATGTAACACACACATACTAATTTCAATTTAAAGACAAGCTCACCACGTACAAAAAAAAAACAAAAAAAACCAAAAAAAACTTCTTTCTGTCATTTGACCTACTAACTATTCCCTTAAGTAAACCTGTCAAATTTATTTAGAGTTTTGAAGAGTGGATTAGGCATAGCTTTAATTTGTAAACATTCTCTTTCAGACGAACACATGCTCCATTTTGGAAATAGTCTATGAAACCATCTCTAATTAACATGTTTCACATTTTCTATGAATGGTCTCATTTTTATCTTTCTATAAATTCCAAAATCTAAAAGCAGGTGCAGAGCTCATGTACACTTTCATTTAATGAGTACAATATGTCTATTGTATCATGTGTTTAGGAAGTTTTCTCTCCTTTAGCCTGCTGAAACTCTGCTCACATGCTGCCTTTATGCTCTCAGTTTACTTAGCTGTCTTAGAAAGATTGTCTTGAATAGGATGTCATTTGAAACACACCTGGAAACTGTCAAGCTCACGATGGGTTTTCAATCACGTTTCCAATTATTTTGATTCAATCTAGAAAGTTACTGTACATTAAGTCAAGTTTATTTCATGAGTTGAAAAGATTGATAATAAATATTTCCATTGGGTTTGAATAATATCCTAACCTTATTTATTTTTAGCATTTATACTATTAATTATAATTCTCTATGAAGTATAAAAGACACACTATTTTGTGTTTTGATCCACTGTTTTACTCTAATGTTTCCATCAGACTGCACTTAAGAACTGGTGGCGTTCTTCTGCCTTTGCTCCTTTTCTGGTATGGAATTCTGATCTGGTATGGAATTCTGAATTACTCTGTGTCACTGCACACATGCTGCATTAGGCTGTGTTATTTCTGATACAATTCTGAAATAAACTGGATACTTTATATTACCCTTTGTCTATCCATTTTGATTTCCCACATGCGTTACCTTTTTTTAAAAAAAAATGTTATGATATTGTAGGTGCATTGACAACATTATGTCCTTACTCTTCAAGTGAATCATTGATGATAAATAATTTATTAAAATATATTTTACTCGTGGCAAGATTCAATGTATTCAAAGTGTTATTAAATAGTGTTAGAAAAAAAATTCTAAGTTGTCATCAGAGTACAATAGCTATTGTATAAGTCGAGTTTGCTGTTGCTCCTGATAAGATGCTGTCATCTTATACTCCTACATACTCCTACAGTAACCATTTAACTGTGACACCATGGTCTGTCTTCTGCATTGTTAATACCTTCAAGCTGTTAAAATGAGCTAAGTGCCCTTATACATCTCAAGCTCCTTATAATTTAATATATATTGATTATATTAATAAATAAAATCATATTAATAAATAATAATTACATATATATAATATACATATTCTGCCATTTTGAAGGCCAATACACATCATCTAGTTCATAAAGAAAGTCTACATGTAAGGCATAATAGTTATAATAGTTATTTTTGCTTTGGCATTTCCACCCAAGATGGCCTTATAAGTTGCTATGGAAAGTGATGTCTTCAATGGATGCTATATAAAATGATAGAACCTAGCCGGGCGGTGGTGGTGCATGCCTTTAATCCCAGCACTCGGGAGGCAGAGGCAGGCGGATCTCTGTGAGTTCAAGGCCAACCTGTTCTCCCAAGCGAGTTCCAGGAAAGGCGCAAAGCTACACAGAGAAACCCTGTCTTGAAAAACCAAAAAAAAAAACAAAAAACCAAAAGATAGAACCTGATTGCTTATATATACAACTACCACAGGGGTCTGTTGCTGTCTGTCAAATATAAGTGGCTTTTGATGTATAAGTGGACGGCTTGTATTTGGTTCAATATCAAGTGTCCTCACAAGCTCAATTAAAACTGTTGAGTCTTCTGTAGCACTTAGTTGCATCATATTTTTTGTCTGTAGGTTACATGGTAGCAAAACTATCTTTAAGTATTTCTCAATAAACAATACTAGCATCCAATTCAAAACTGTAAATTGATATAAAAATAGTAAGCATGCTAGTTAATATATAAGCTGAAATAAAATGATGCTTTTAACTTGCAGACTATCTAAAAGAGGTAATTACCTCTAAAATGAGGTAATACTAACACAGTATTTATGTGTTATCTTAGTAATTGTTATCTCTAAATTTTGTTTATGAATAAGTCTCAATAACCTTAATGCATAAATATAAATTCTTTCTTAGGATTTTTCCCTCATGGAAATCGGGATGTACAAAAATTGGATGTACAAAATGAAAGAGAGATAAAAGCCACGTGGCAAAATGTAAATTAATAGAAGTGGATTAACTTCTATAATTTATAAGTTATAAGAGCTAGTTGGAAAAAAGCCTAAGCTAAAGGCCAATTTTTCATAATTAATATTAATTCTCCATGTCATTATTTGGGGCTGGTGGCTGAAAAGGAAGTCCAGCTACATTTGCCTCAGTTGTTTTAGTAATAATTAAAATTTATTTATGTGGGAAAATGATAATGGTAGAATTTTCTTGTAAATACACTTATTAATTTACTATTTGATGTTGGATTGAATTGTTTGGCATTTACTCCAACAGATATTTAAGATAATTGAATGTGATTATCTTTGAATTTTGGAAATAATTTTTCAATACTGCAATATGTTATAAAAATGTTCAGGATTTCTGGTAAAGAAAATATTATTCTGTCCATTCATCTATGTTGTCCAAAAAGAACATATAAACTAATATTCGTGCTTTAATTAATGCATTGACAATAGTCAAAGTCAATCATACATATCATTTTGAAGGAGCACTTCACTTCTGTAGATATCATTCTGATGGAGTGCCTAAGACGGTAGGAATTATTCTGACAGAGCACATTGCTCCTAAAGAAATGGTATAATTTCTGGTGTCAAACTTAGAGGAATCTCCAATGAAAGCCAAAGTTGTTATTTTACATCAATATGTAGATTTTTATTGAAGAATTAATTATATGACATATGCTGCCTGTCTTGGACCATAAGGATTGGTACATGCTCATAACATGAGCACAACGGTATAGACAAATCACAATCTCATCCACTCACCACCCACACCACTGCTAGTCAGCTCCCTGCCAATGGAAACTACTGTGTCTGTGTTTGATACGAATGAATGTTGTATTCCCTTTCCAATAGGGATCCTGTCCCCCCATGAGAACCTCTATATCTTAAAGCTAAATTTCTATTCTTGCTAATGATTAAATGTTCTCTTTCAACGTATAGGTCCAAAGTGGTACCCTTCCAGAGTTGGCCTACAACTAGAATATGGTAAGACCAATTTCAACTAATCAATTTATTTAACTTAGAATCTGGCTTCTGAGCTCAGTAAGTCACATTTATTACTTAGTCTATGCATGTAAACACCATCTCACTTGAGTCTAACACTCTAGTGCATCTCCATTTTATCTTTAAAAATTATTTTAATTGATCTTTTGATTCCATAAATAGAATACTATGATAAAGACAGGCAAAATTGATGAAACTGAAGAAAATACATCTACTAATAGATGTAACATTACCAGAATTTAAAAATATAAATCTATAAATGAGTTCTAGTTGAGAACCAATATTATTGACATTGCATCTACTGGACCTCACATTTAAACCTTTCTGTTTATAGGAGACCTGTAGCTAGAATGAATATTTAGTTTTGCAAGTAGTGTTAAATGCATTTTAAAAACTTAGTAGGGCATTTATAGGAAGCACTTATTAAGGAGTTACTACTTAAAATATATTAATTAAAAATTAAATGGATTTTCTTATTCTTTTGATAATAGTCATGTTCACCATTCTTAAATATCACTAGAATTTAAGTCAAATTCCTATTTCTCTAAATGTTTGAAAGATATGCTATTTCCTTAATATTCTCCTTTTCTCTGGAATCTGTATATTGAAAATATCGGGATCTGTCACATTTTTAGAATTCATGTTATTTTAGTCTGACATGTATCATAATCATCTTTTTAACGCAAATCTGTGTCTTACTGATTTTAAAAGAGCAAAGGATTGTGTTATTTGTATGGACCTCCAGCATCTATAATTTATATTATTTTAACAATCCCTAACACAAAGACTGTCGAGAGTGCAACAGACATCAGTATCCATTTAAGTCACACTCCAAATGCCTAAAGGATTTGTTAGCACAAATATGGTGGTCAAGGCATTTTCCTATTTTCTTCCTTGGTTGTTGGGACTTGAAAGTGGTTTGAACAAAATAAAACTACTTACTAAATGTTTGGACAGAAATTTGATGTTTTCTTTGTTTGTTTGTTTGTTTGTTTGTCTTAGAGAGTGAATTAATTCATTGAAGTAAGCAGTGTATTGTGCAAAGTGAAGTTTCTTCTAGTTAACTCAATTTTAAGTTGACTTTTCTAATTACCTTCCTATGTGACATTTATGTTCATGCACTCTCAACAACAAAAGTCAAAAGAATCTATAAATATCTGTCTGTCTGTCTGTCTTTCTGTGTGTGTGTGTGCATGTGTGATGTTTCTGCAGAAATCTATAGAAGCCCAAATGGAGAATAGGACTCCCATGGAGCTAGAATCACAGATGGTTTTACTCTACTCATCACTGGTGCTGGAACCAAACTTGGGTCCTCTGGAAAAGCATCCAGCTTTTGTAATTGCAGGACCTTCTCTGTAGTATCGATGTTTTATAATGTTAAGTTAGATTATGTTACTGAAATTCAACATTTTACATATGCATTTATAGTAGTAACAACTATTCCCACAGGAAGAGAAAAGGTGAGTCTATCACCAATCAGCACCACAATCACTACAGAGAGGTTTCCTAGAATACATTTGGCAGTATCTTTTGCTTAATGAGCAATCACCTTATGAAATTAGAATCTTAATTTCCTCATGCAACAGATAATGGTAAAACAAAACTCAGTATTTTTTTTATGTATTAAATGACAAGTATTTATTTACCCCAGTGGTTTTTCTGAACTGGTTGTAGTTGCTGAACTTGGATAGCCTCACACATTCAACTGCAATCACCCATTGATCTAGCAAGCACAGGAGAGCAGCATTTCTATTGGGAGCTAAGCAATCTGCAGGCCTTTAGTAGAATAAATAGGCTTACTCACAAGGTGGAAGTGGGCATGTGAACAATGAGCAGGGAGGCATTCAAGAATTTTTTGAGGCTCTGGCTTTGAGCCACAAAGCTCTCTTCAGATAATCTCTTTGCTAAAGCAACCAGGAGACCATTCTATCTTCCCAGAGCCAGAACGGAGATATCAATTATCATGGAGGAGAGCTACAGTCATAATTAAAATGACACAGAAATAAGAATGGCCATGTATTAAAACCATTATTATAATAAATTTGGCACTTAAAACGTTTAAAAAAATCGTTCTTGTATCCTTATCTGTATTACTATGCTTCAGAGTATTCTGGTGCACTGGAATTTTTAGTTACAGCCATTGAAATGCCATACTGAAAAGCTAAAACGTGAGTATAAATGGCTTCCAATTTCATAACTTCCAATACAGAAAAGCTTAGTTCACACCCTGCATATGATATCTGTGTCAAACATCTATATGTAGGAAGTGTTCCTGAGTCTAGCCCATTGTTTAGAGCAATTATCTGAAGACTGGCTTGTGTTTGAGCTTGTTGGGGCAGGGAATTATGAGTTCTGATTTGGACAAAACTGTGATCTACAGGAATGGCAGGTGCTTTGTCTCAGCATGTTCACTCTCTGTATACTTTTCTATTTTTTTTTCTCCTTGACATAAAGACATTTTCTTGGAAGGCAAAGGATGGGGCTCCAGATTCCTAAATTTGAGAGTGGAATGAGTGATTAGGACTAGGAAAATGGGTCAATGAGAAAGAGTTTTCTATGTAAATTTGTATCCTCGGCACTCATGTAAGAGACAGACTGGGCGGGGGGAAGGGGCATGTGCCTGTAACCCAGGGACTGGCTGAGTATGCTAACGTCAGAAGGATCCTGGGGGCTTGAGGGCAAGCTAGCATCAAGAAGAGAGATGGAAAAGGAAAGAAAGATACTGAGGCCAACTACTGCCTTCCACCCACACATGCAAGGAGGATGCACAAGGTTATCATCTTCCCTACACACACACACTCACACACACACACACACACACACACACACACACACACACACACACACATTGCCTATATTATCTGTTTAGGATACATGAAAGCTGGAGCAAAGTGATGGTTGAGTTGAATTTTCATGGGAAATTTCTCGAGTCATTTCCCTTCCATCTTTTCATAAAAGCTAAGGACAGTCTGTATTTTTCACCGAAAGTTTTTTGTAAACTTTATGTTCGAAAAAAACTGATACATAAATTACTTAAATGGAATGGTTCATGTCTTATAACGTTCACATTTGTTATAGAATGACTGCATAATTCTAATCCTAAGTAGTCACCAGTTTCATATTAAGAAGTTCTTTGTCACTGTGCCATAAAATTATATGTAAATACTATTTTCTCATTGCTTTATTTTAGGTGGCCCTTTTTTGAAAGACTACATCACTGTTCAAAGTGTTGCAGCTTCATCAATTATCACACTCTATTTTACAGACTTAGGTCGACAAGTCAGTTGGACCACAGTAAGTGTCAATTGGAGTTTAGTACATATGGCCCATTTTGTAAATTTCATGTTTGTATTTAAGGCCTTTTTCTTGCAATGACAGGAATTCTACTATAGTTGTAATGAAATCAGTGGCCAAAGTTCTAGTGAAGCTCTAGATATGTGTGGAATGAAAGGAAGCAAATATGTTTTCTTTCATGTCAATTTATGTCATATCCATGTGTCTACTTTTTGCCTTGTCTGTTGAGTGATATTGCTTTAGCTTTTCTTTTTCCAGAATCCTAGATATGTCAAGAATATTCTTCACACTGGAATGAGAAGGTGTAGATACAATAGTCTTTATGAAGGAGGTTCTAATACAGAATTACCAAGAATGAAGAAGTAAGACTTCCTTGTGCTTATGTGTACATTCTTTAGGCATCTCCCTCCCCACTCTTTGAGAAGAATTACAGTTCTCAAAATTGCCTCATCTGCATTTAATGATATAGAAACAGGAGGGCTACACCAAAGGAAATGAAGGGGGAAATTCTTGAAACCACATCAAGGGATTGAACTATTTATGATTGATTCAATTAAGTAATAGAAAAGCTTCAGCAGCAAGAGTAAACTCTATAGGATTTTTAGTTCAAAGAAACATCTAACATATAAGTAATTCTTGCAATGAACTACAGAGAATGGGGCCTTCTCTGTCTTCATTTTCTTTTCTCAATAGGCATCTTTTGTGTATATGTTTCAAAAGTGAACATTTGTGTTTTGAATTACAACATGATCTATATTTGTAATGTTTTGTATCAGTATTTTTCATTTGAGTGGATTTTGTTTTGCTGGCACTAAAATGAATTTTATACTTTGTAAAGTTTGGAGTACTTTCTTTATATAATCAATTTAAAATTATTAAATATGGGGGTGGAGAGATTGCTCAGCACTTATGCTGAGGCCTCAATTTCTATTCCCATCCTTACCTCACTTCTCACAATTCTCAATCCAATGACCCCTCCTGATCTCCACAGGCACATTATGCCCACATTGCACAGACATGCACATAGACAAAAGACACGTACACATTAAATAAAGAGATGTTTTAAAAATAATAAATATGCATGCTCAGTTATATATTACAAATTTCTCTGAGACAAAAATTCATGTTTGTGTTTACTAATAAAATGCTGCCATATTTGTTACCTTTCCAACTTAATTTTACTATATATTTCCCTTCTGTATTTAGTAATGAGTTCTTCTACAGTGGGGTTATTTTTTGGTATTAAAAATTGTTTTAGTTTATTGAGACTGTGGAACCTTTGGGTAAAAAAATTGTTAGACTAAAATTAAATTTAAAATAATATTAATTCTTGTGAAACATAGGAATGTTTAGGTAAAACTATTGATGCATGCATTTTGTAAAAAAAAAAGCATTTTATATTTAATATGAAGCTTCAGTGTACTTAGTTAAAGATATTTCAGATTGGTAGATGTGATCTACCAGGATTCAAATATCCTAAAATCCTTTGAGCAAACAAGATGAAAAGAAAATCTTGTTTACAGGGATTGTGTCAAGGCGAGAGGCATTAGCCATGAGTTCATTAGAAACTTCCAGCTGCATGAAGGGGATAAGCAACGACGAGAAGAAGCAGGACAGAATTCTTTGATAACTGTACTAGAAAATTATACCTAATTTGAGAGGAACGTCATCTAAGTGACAAACCACGCTCTGGAAATAACATGGACGTTTTTTAATCTCTGCCATGTTTAATCTCTAACTCACTTTAAGCATAAGTGTGTTAACCCTATTATTTGAACCTTTGGTAGATTACATAGTATATATTCACATAAAAATAAAGGAAAACAGTACTTGTCTAACATGATACTATTATCAGTGACATTCCCTAAAGCAAAGTAATATTAGTTTTAAGAATTTAAGAGTATTTAAGAGAATACTTATTTATTTTAATCCACAACTCTCCTTTGTTTTGAAGCTGTTTAAAATAACTTTGTTTCTATTGTTGATTTTCAGTATTTCTGAAATATGTTATTTAATTTGTTTTCAGGAGTGAAACACAAGTATAGAATAAGAATGTAAACTATCAACACCATAATATGGTAAAACTAAGGACAATTTCCAAGAAATCCTAAATTCATTGAGGAAAAGATTAAGTGTAGAAAACCTACTCAACTTATCACTACAGTTTTTATGTTCTTATTGAAACATTACTTTGGTCTAATCATTGTAATTCCGATTGTCTTGCATAGCTGCTGGCACTTGACCTGCACATTCAATCATGCACCAGCCTTGTTCTCTAGAGTAAGACTTGCCATGGCTGAACACATACATCTTGAACACATGCAAATCTGATTTTCTTTGTTGTCCAAAATATATAGAACACAAGTATTCCTACACCATATAGATTGTATCACCCAATATAAATATCTCAGATGTTATTTACAATGTACCAAAGTGTGCAAATTTATGCAAATACTATTCCATTTAATTTAAGGAACTTGACCATGCCAGTTTTGGTATCATGGGACCCTAGAATAATTTCCTACAGATACCAATGGTAAATAACTCCAAAGGCTCACAAGGACCTCCACTGCATAGTTAAAGTAATTCTTTTTTTTTTTTTTTCAAGAAAAACATTACATAAGTGGAATGTGGAGAAAATTGAAGGGAAAAGCACATTAGCATAGTATTAAATAAATAAATTAGAACTTGTGTACTTCATGAATTCAAAATAAAAACAAGGCCTTACTGTTTATAGTGGAGTTCCCAGACTTTGCGGGTCCTTATCACTTGCCTTGCTTGTCTGTGCACAAGCATCTGTTTGGGCTCTATTTTATTTTTTCATTCGAACAATAAGCTACCACAGTAATATATCTATGCAGTCCTTGCTTTTCATCATAGAACAATTTTTGATAACCTTTTCAGTTTAATAAAGTATCTCTCATCTTTTCCTTTATTTGCACTCAAATGAATGCTTTGAAAGAGATATTGTCCAAAAGTTTGTGTCATTCTTTAGTGTATTCAAGATTTATAATTCATATCTAGTTCTCCTTTGAACTGCCATGTTTCAGAATGCACAATATTTGTGATAAAATGTTGGCTGTTAAATTGAATTCATGCCTGTGAGCATCCCATCCTGAATTTTATTTAAGAGATGACAGAAAGAAGAGCATAGTTTAATTTCCTCTGACTCTGAAGAACTCCATACATAATATCTGATAAAATTTTATTAGCTTAAATTATAGTGGCTTTTCATCAAATTTCACTATTATTCACAACATTTTTCATATTGGATATATCATACAGAATTTGCTAAAATTTGACTTTGTTAAATCAGATGGCCTTGAAATAAATATTTAAGAAATTTTCATATAAAGAATACAGTCTTCTCATTATCACAAAATAATAACTGAAACTGGTTATGGGATATTGATAATGGTTAATAATCTTACTGTCTCTTTCTCTCTACTTGTTTTTTCATTCTTTCTTTCTTTCTTTCTTTCTTTCTTTCTTTCTTTCTTTCTTTCTTTCTTTCTTTCTTTCTTTCTCTCTGTCTCTTTGTCTCTTTGTCTCTCTCTCTTGTTGATATAGGCTCTCATATTGTACCCCATCTGGCTTCAAACTCACTGCAATTTTACTGCCCCATCCTCCTAAATGTTGGTTTATAGACGTGAGTCAGCATGTTAAGCAAAATAATATCTTTGCATTTCAATAATGAGACATATCATAGGCCATAAATTAATATAAATTTTCATATGAAATTCAGATTACTGTAGTCAGAAGTTTTCCTGTGTTCTGTCTGGTCCTACAGCTGCTCAGACCCAAATAAACTCACAAAGGCTTGTGTTATTTTCAAACTATTTGGCCTAATGGCTCAAGCTTCTCACTAGCTAGCTCTTACATTTTAACCCATTTCTGTAAATCTATACTTTGCCACATGGCTTGAGGCTTACCAGTACTTTTACATCTTGCTTCTCCTGGTGGTGGCTAGCAGTGTCTCCTCTCTGCCTGTCTCTCGCTTTCTTGTGTCTCTCGTGGATTTCCCACCTGCCTATAAGCTGACTTGCCATAGGCTAAATCAGTCCCTTTATTAGCCAATAGGAACAACACACATTCACAGCACAGAGAAAAACATCCCATAGCATATTATCACATGTTTTACAGTTTTTTTTTTTTTATCTCTGGTCTCTTTGGGTCTATGATAAATACATTGCTAATGGTCAGAATTATAACTAAAGAAACACACGAATATAAATGTAAATATATAATATTACATATTTCATTATATAAACCTAGCTATATATTTATATATAATACATAATTCCATAAGTATATAAGTATATGTGCATGTAAGGTACTTAGTCTTATCTATAACCTAGGCTGGTTTTAAACTCATGATCCTCTTGACTGAGATTCAGTATTGCACAGTAAGCTGAGTCTTTCTAGATCAATTTGTTTAAATAAGACAATCCTCTACAGGCATGGCCACAGAGCAATATAACGTAGAAAATCTCTCATTAAGATTCTGTTCCCAAGTAATTGCAGAATATGTCTAGTTGACACTTACAGCTAAGTATCATAAGGTATAACATTTCCAATTTTTTATTTTAATGATAGTCAAGTTAATTGAGTTAATGAAGGAAATATTTGGCAAAAGAAAAGAATGAAAAATGGAAAAGAATAGATACTTCCACTGATGTTCCTTACAGTGAGTGTGATACTTCATATAGAACATGGAATGGGCGGGACAAAATTGAAAGTGTATTTAAAATGATTTACTTATCAGATAAAATGATTTTTGCACTATTTCCATTAAAGTCTGGTGCTCAGTTCAAAATCAGAGGATATAAAGCTAATCATTTTTCTAGATTCAAATCTGTCACTTTTTTGTGTGTGTTTTTGGTGGATAAGTACCTTAAAGTATAATGAAGAGTGAAAATGTGAAACTGTAAGTGAAATACACTGCCTCAGAATGACCATTATAATGATATAGAAATTCATTGAGATGTATAAAGTTTGGTACTGGGCAAATGTTTGTGTGAGTAGCTGCATTAATATAACTGTGGATGCTTTCATTTACAAATAAAAGTTGTTCAAAATTATTTTTAAAATTATCTCTACATTATCCATTTTCTTAAGTGGATTCTTCTGAGCATAATTAATATCTGGCAGTATCCAGTTTGTGTTTAAGTCAGTATCTACTAATATATTTCATCAGCTCATGTATTTGATAAATGCTTATGAATGTAAGTAACTCTTAAAATATCTATAAAAGCATTTTTAACCCAAATTTACCTTCTATTTTTAGGTCTTTTTGGCTGAGTTCTCAGGACCTCTACTAATATACCTTCTTTTCTACTTGAGGAGCTCATACATATATGATGTGAAGGAGAGCTCTCGAAGGCCTCGACACCCTGTGGTACAGTAAGTGACACATGGGAACACAAAGGGTGACAGATGCACCCCTAATTATGATGAGACTACTTCTAGATAGTTACATTGTCAGATAAAGGCACCAGAAGTTAAAGTTAATCTAACTTTTGGACCAGTAGTTCTTAGCACTTAGCACAGTATAAAGGACCAGCTATTCACCTTCTATTCATGGCTTAGTCACAGCTGGCCCAGCATCAGGAAAGAATGTTGGACTATATAAGCTTAACAGAGAAAACAATATAAAAAATCCAAGGTTCATAGTATAATTATAACTAATTCATATAGCTTTTATATAATGAAGTCAAAAGACCTGACATGGAGCACACCTTTAATCCCAGCATGCTGTGAGGCAGAGGAAGGATGATTTCTGTGAGTTTGGGGACAACCTGGTCTGTATAAAGAGTACTAGCATAGCCAGGGCTGTGCAGAAAGACCCTGTCTCAATAACAGAACAATCTTGTTTGGTAAAGCAGTCAATTTGGCTGATACTGATGCAGCAGGAGGATCCAGTGGACCAAGAGTCCAGCCTTAGGAGGCCTCTGTGGCTTCCTTGTGTGATTCTGCAGCTTTCTTAGGGGCCAAGTTCTAGGCTGCCAGGCTCTTAGAGGTAACTATGAAGGCAAGGAGTTCATTCCTGTCACCAAGCTGGGTGCCTGGTGAAGGATGTGAAGATTCAAGTCTCTGAATGAGATGTACCTGTTTTCCCTGTCCATCAAGGAATCCGAGATTATTGACATTTTCCTAGAAGAATCCCTAAAGGATGAGATTCTATAGATCAGGGTTGCTGCTGGAGGCCATGGTGATATCGATGGTCCATGTTACAGCTGGAAGCCATGCTATTATCTATAGTCCATGTTGCCACCTGAAACCATGTGGAAATTCATGATCCATGCTGCCTCTGGCTGGCCTGGGCAAAGAAGCTGCTTTTGAAGTGTTATCAATGACTGTGGGTTCATAACTGAGAGTGAGAGACATTGGAGGCTTCTGTGACAACCCCCCCCCCGCCCCAAAGAAAAAGCAACAGTCCAGACATGACTTTGATAAAGATGCTGAAGTGTAGCTCTTCACAGTTGATGGTTTGTGGTGGCGGCACAGGGCCAGAGGTCAGGGAGGACCCAATTATTGTTAAAGGCCTGGCCACTGGGAGTTTGACCATGCTCCTATGAGTATATGGGCAACACAAATTGGACCTGGTGTATTTTTTATGTGGGACGGGGCATAAGGGTGAGAGGTTGGACCTGGGAGGAAGGGAAGGGAGTGTAATAGGGGTGCATTGTATGAAATTCCTAAATAATTAATGAAAAGATTATGTTGGAGAAAATATAAAAAATTTGAATTCAATATTTAAGAATTTAGAATTTAAATTTAAATTCTAAATTTAAATTAAGTTTAAATAAGAGAGAGAGAGAGAGAGAGAGAATGCCAGTGCAGAAGCATACTCCAGATGACAAGCAGATCAGATTCAAAGCTTTTACCACTATTGGGAACTATAATGGTGTCGCTGGTCTTAGTGCTAAGTGCTCCAAGAAGGTGCCTACTGACATCCGAGGGGTCACTGTCTTGGTGAAGCTTTCCCTGTTAACCATCCCTCAGAGGCTACTGAGGGAACAAGAATGGAAAATCCTACCCTATTCCTTGCAGGGTGACAAGCCACTGTTTCTCTGAGCCAGTCTCTGCCCACAGGGGCACAGTCATCTTACCTGCTCCTGTGTCCCAAGGTGCTGTTGCTGATGGCCAGTATCAATGACTACTACACATTAGTCAAGGCCACTTTTGATGCAATCTCCAAGACCTATAGCTATTTGATCACAGATCTCTGGAAAGAGATCAAATTCACCAAATCTCTGACCATCTGTGAAAACCAACACCAGAGCCTCTGTTCATAGGACCCATGTTCCATCTGTGACTACCATAGAGGGCTTTTATAGAGAAAAAAATAAATTGAATTAAGTCTGCTAAAAACATAATAAACTTGAATAATCTTAAATCATATTTTCTTAAAACTAGAACATTTCTCAGCAAGCAAGTTCTATCTTAGTAAATATTGGCTGAAATCCCCACTGAAGAAGATTTAATTGTAGAACAATGAATTTTAGCTAATGATAAAAGACAAAACAGTTTGCACTTTTAAAGTCCCAAACTGTTAAGTGTACTTCAGTTAGAGTAGCAAGCAATAGCAAACAACAAATAATGTGTGTCAGGGAATTCAGAAACAGGAAAATACACTTAAAACTATGAAGTGGAGAGTGACTTAAACAATTAGAGATATTACATAGAGAAGAAAGACATAACTATGGAAAAAAATTTTCCTGGATACTTTTAGTAAGTTAAAACCCTAAATTAAATAGTACTTGAATGTGACTGACTTGTTGTTAGTAGTAGGACAGTTATCAAAATATGCTATGTAACTGTGGTTGTTAGCCTGTTGTGAAAGCAATGCATCCTTTATTCTCCCTCCAGGTCTATCTCCATGCCTCTCAGAAGACATGCATATTAAAAGGGGGTGCAGTTATTCAAAATACCACATTAAAATGTGTTAAAAAGAAAAAAGAGAACAAAACTTCAAATTCCATGAATTCAAAATATCCCAAGTAAATTAAGAAAGAACATTGATGTCCTGTGGACACTAGTAAAAATAACAAATTTGACCCTTACTTTTTCATCTCATCACAGATGCTGAGCTGCAGCCATGCTGAGGACTTCTTGTCCTGATTCCCTACTGCACTTCTTCACACAACTTGTTCTGTTCTACCATGTCATTTCCAATTCTCATTCCCTCTCTCTTATCAATTATCTATATCCCAATCACAATGTCAAATTTTCTCACTCAGAGTAACCATTCCAATGACTTCCATAAATCTTGCTAGTTTGACTTGCCTTTAGACAGTATATTGTTTTAAACTGTTACTGTGATGATTTTGATATTTTTTCCCTCAATTGAATTTAACTTCCACAATAGATGCAGTGAATTGTTGACATTGCATAGCTTATAAGGCTCACTACATATAAATGGCTCATTGAAATAATTTGAATGACTTGGAAGATGAACCCAATACACACATGCTTATTTCACCTTGGGTAATTAATGGGTCAGATTTCAACTAGTGAATCTGACAACTATTCATATGAAAGTGATCTGTGATACAAAGTAGTTAGTACACTGTAGAAACAGAAGAATGGCTGATGTAGCCATTCACAGAGGAACAGCAAGAAATTGATTCTTGGTAATGATAGGCTTGTCAAGCAAGCTTTGAAATATTAACTTCTTCATTTTCCTTAAATTACATAGAATGTCTAATTAATTTAAAGAGTGAGTTGAAGACCTTGGAAGGAGAAAGTAATGACACTTGTATTTTGTGACTGAGCTCTGGCATATATTGAATATAGGGCACAGCTTGGAAGATGAGCAATTTTAGTCCCAAGTGAACTGACAGTGATTGCTACTCTTAAACACACACATGTTTGATAATATCTTGGTAACAAATACATCTGTACCACTTATTATTTTCCAAGGCACAAAAACGTTTAGCTTCCACAAATAATTTGATTTAGGTACACAGGTTTGAACAGTTATCAGAGATTTACAAAACATTTTGCATGATTCAAAGGCATGTGATCTCAAAATGACATCATTTAACATTAAGAACATGTTTATGATGAAATGTTAATCAGAGGAAACTAAAAAAATAACATAGGCTGTTACACTTGTCCTTGAATGCCTCAAACAACTTCAATTCCACGACATGTTCTGAAGACCCTACAGACTTTGAACATACAACTTGGAGGAATCCAGGTGAAACTGACCTGGAAAACTACTCCCTCAGGATCAGTTATCGTAGTAATGCAAGGAAGGTTGTAAGATGCCCAGGGAGAAGACCAATCAATAGTCATATCCAGCTGTAAAACTTGCAAACCACTTCAATGATCAGCTTGGCAAAATATACGCAGGGGTGTGTTAGTGGCACTTATATCTTGAGGATTACCAAGAGCCCTCTAATTGGACTGAAGGCCCAGCCAATAGGAGGGTATTGTAATTTTGCCTGGTATTGTAAACTTATGCTTAGCAATATATGGTAATTATTTCATGTTTTATTTTCATCCCTGCAACTACTACTATACCCAGTATATTTATTTCTTAAAAACAGCTCTTGCTCTGATAAATAAACTGTCTTATATTAAAAAGAATAAATGATATCTTAAAATGTTTACTCCACTCAATTGCTTAAAGTATATTATCTTTGATCCATGTTTATTTTTAAGAACAATCAATTTTTAAACATTTTACCTTTTACTTACAATAAAATAGTTAAATATGCTAGTAGAGAATAAATCATTTTAATTTTGTCCAGGGAAATTGGCCACACTAAAAGACAGAGTTGATATTTACTTTCAAAACATTATTTATATAAAAATGGCAAAGAAGGAGTCTTAAACTACAAGAGAAGCAGGTATATAAAGAGACAAATGTGGCAATGTGTCAGGTAGACAAAACCAATAAATAAAGGATGCTTTATGGTAGCACAGAAAATGACATTCCAACCTTCTCAATCTTATAGTAATTGCTAAAGGACAACCAAACAATTAAAAAGTAATTTTGAATATTTCAAAATGTCAGCTGCATTCAGCACAGACACTGGTTATTTTTAAACTTGTTCATTATCTGCTTCAGTCTCCAGGCACTTTCTTAGGAGCTCATTGTGAATTACGATTTTTGTTCCTCCTCCTAGGGAATATGGGTGCAAAAAAAAAAAAAAAAAAAAACAAAAAAAAAAACTATGGTTTATATTATGGAGTATTTCTAGTATCATCATAAGTGAATTTTGATATTTGTATTAGTTTACTTGTTAAATAAAAATTGAAATGATTTAGATAAATAAGGAAACAGCTATGGGTAATTAGCATTGAATAAGATTTCTTGTTAAATGAGATACTGTGATATTCTTTAAATTTAAAATATTTGCTGGGATCTCTGAGTAGCTATAAAATTATATATATGACATGAAATCAGAAGTAATACTGCAGGCACAAGTATTTACTGTGGTGGAGAAGGGCAAGAAAAAAGAAGGGGGTGAGTGTGGTAAGCCATTTGCTAAGCATATAATATATACTTGTCAGGAAACTTAAAAAAATAACTACCCTTTAAATAGTCTTATAATATGGTTTAAGTGCCTACCGTTATTCATGGGGCCAAGGTCACCTGATATGGCTGAAAGGAATTAAATCAAGCCCCTTGGAGGGGCCACAACACAACTGAGGCTGTGGTAATTTTATTGAGAGCAATCAGACCTTTTACACCTTTGTCTGAAACGGGATATAATGGGAATTTCCAGGATTAATACAGTTGTAGTTGCCAGGATACAGTGAATTCTGAAAGTCATACAAGGTACAGAAGATTAATGTCTAAGACCAACTGTCCTGTCAAGCTTCTACGCTTCCTTGACTACTAAGGGAACATACAGAGAAACAAAGTGGCCTGAATGCTTCACTGCCTAGAGGAACGCATTGGTCTCTGAGGAACTGGAAAGTACATTGTATCCCAGGGGTCACAGACTCTAACCTGAAAAGACTGTGACTCATGCTTCTCAAGGCAGCTAGCAAGGCCAACTCTATGGTTCCCTGCAATATGTCGAGGAGGCTTTTGAGAAGGAATTTAGTTGTTTATTAATTTCTTCATTTTCCAGCTTGGCTTGCTTCTGCCATTGCATCCACTACATCCGACATCTTCTGGAAACTTTATTTGTCCACAAAGTTTCTGCAGGACACAGTCCTACGAAAAACTTGATAAAGGTGAGAATTAAGATATGTCATTTTTTTTAAACTGCGAAAAACAATAGATAATAATACATTGCATCATTGTATTAGTTAGGGTTTCAATCCCTGTTGGGGGGGGGGACTATGACCAAAAGCAACTTGAGGAGAAAAGAGTTTATTTCACATTGTATTAATAAGCCCATCACTGAGGGGAGCCCTGGTGACAGGAACTGGGAACATGGAAGCCATGGAGGAGTGCTGCTCACTGTTTCGATGTTTTTCGTTTGTGCAGCCTGCTTTGTTATGTATCCAAGACCACCTGCACAGGAAAGCCACCATCCATAATGGCATGAGTCCCCCCACATCAGTCACTCATTAAGGAACTGTCACTCAGACATTCATTCAAATCTTATAGAGGCATTTTATCAGTTTACATTCCCTCTATGCAGAAACTCTGGCTTTTGTCCAGTTGAAAACAATCACCAACAAAACAGGACCATGTTCTATAGGAAAATCACCTTTTCCTTAAAACTAGGTTTCTCTTCTTTAGCTATGTCAGCAAATATCAGACATTTTCTGAGAGGTGTTTTCTTTTTTTTTTTTTCTTAATTAAGAAATTTTTTATTCAGTTTACATACCAACCACAGATCCCCCTCTCTTCCTTCCTCCTGATCCCCCTATTCAGCCTCTACCTCCAGCCCACCCCACCCCATTCCCTCCTCCGAAAGGGTAAAGGCTCCTATGGGAAGCCAGCAAAGCCTGGTACATTCAGTTGAGGTAGGTCCAAGGCCGTCATTCTACACCAAGGCTGTGTGAGGTGTCCCACCATAGGAAGTGGGCTCCAAAAAGCCAGCTCATGCACCAGGGATGGATTCTGGTCCCACTGCCAGGGGCCCCACAAGCAAACCAAGTCACACGACTTTCACCCATATTCAGAGGTCTTAGTTCAATCCTATTCAGTCTCTACAGCTGTTGTTCTAAAGTTCATAAGTTCCCACTAGCTCTGGTCAGCTGTCTCTGTGTGTTTCCCCATTGTGATCTTGACCATCCCCCAACACACCCCTTGCTCATAGAATCCCTCTTCCCTCTCTTCCACTGGATTCTTGGACTGCGGCCTAGTGCTTGGCTGTGGATCTCTGCATCTGCTTCTGTCAATTACTGGATAAAGGCTCCATGTTGACAGTTAGGGTATTCACCAATCTGGTTACCAGGGTAACCCAGCTCAGGCACCCTCTCCACTATTGCTAGTAGTCTAAGCTGGGGTCATCTTTGTGGATTCCTGGGAACTTCCCCAGTACCAGGTTTCTCCCTATCCCCATGATGTCTCCCTCTATCAAGATATCTCTTTTTTTAAAATAAATATTTTATTTTATAATTTATTTAATTTTACATATCAGCCACGGATTCCCCTGTCCTCCCTTCTCCCATCCCCCAGGTATCCCCCCCCAACCCACCCCCCATTCCCACCTCCTCCAAGGCAAGGGCTCCTTGGGGATTCAGCCCAGCCTGGGAGATTCAGTTGAGGCAGGTCCAGTCCCCTCCTCCCTGCACCAAGGCTGAGCAAAGTGTCTCAGCATAGGCCCTAGATTCCAAAACGCCAGCTCATGCACCAAGGACAGGTTCCAGTCCCACTGCCTGGGGGCCTCCTAAATAGTTCAGCTCATCAACTGTCTCACTTATCCAGAGGGCCTAGTCCAGTTCCATGGGGGCTCCTCAGCTATTGGTTCACCGTTTATGCGTTTCCGCTAGTTACTCTCCCACTCTGTCCCTCTTCCAGCTCAACCATCCCGTTCCCTTATGTTCTAGTCCCTCATCCCATTTGAGCCTTAATCTTAGTTAATCTACAGAGAAAGGCTTTCTAGGAGCATAGGTCTATCAGGCATGGAAATGTCTTCGTTGTGAGAATTAAATCAGATTCCTTAAATCCATTTGAAATGGAAGAAACCCACATAGTAATTAATAGATATTATAGTTGCCAGAGTGATGCTAAAATCTGCCATGTGAAAATGGTGAAAATTGATAGATG
This sequence comes from Peromyscus aztecus, assembly GCA_902168405.1. NCBI lineage: Eukaryota > Metazoa > Chordata > Mammalia > Rodentia > Cricetidae > Peromyscus > Peromyscus aztecus. The sequence continues at coordinate 43,204 of CABHPQ010152542.1, forward strand.
TCCAAGGTCAAGAAACTATCAAGAAAATGGAAAAGTTTTCAAACACTGCATTGAAAACAAGACATTAGGAAACATACACTTTACACTTTCAGTTCAAATTTAAATATAACGTATCTTTCTACTGATTTTGTTCTTTATTATGTTCTTACTCAAAATTCTCCTTTCATGTCAGTGATTTTTAGAATGCTTAGACAGCCTCCTCTTTGAACCAAGTCTGACGCTCTCTTTTACAATCAATCAACATACGATAGTGCTAAAATGAGGCTGATCATTGCTTTATTTAGTGTTATTACTTTGCTATGGACCATTTCGCTTGTTTCATTAATATCTTGATGAAAATTAATCATTCTTAATAAATAATTGTACAATATAAAATCTATATTTGAACTTTTTCTCAAATATCCATTAATATAAAACAAAAAACATGGAACTAAATTATATGCTTACTCAGTGATACTAAAAGATAGCTTTGAACAGTTCCTTATGATGGGAAGAAGCATTCCATGTATTAAGTTTAGACACTTTATAAAAATATGCTTCAGTAGCCAGTAGTTCTGTGGGAGAAACAAGGTTCTGTGAGCCACTCCCTGATCTGTGGTGCTTGATGAAAGGCTCTGTATTGTTTTAAGTACATTGTAGGCAGTCCATGATCTGTGAGGACATTCCTGCATTGCCTGTACCATCGGCAGAAAACAGCATCACACAGACTTCCTACCTTCCATTTCTTACATTCACAGTGCTCCCAATTCAGTGATAGTCTCTGAGACTTGGAGGACATGCTGTAAATATCTTGTTCAGAGATAAGCCAATCATGACTTTTTATTCCGTAGCATTTGTCTCAAGAGAAGTTTCTCTAAGTAAGGGCATAGCATTTGTCTGAGGATAGAAACATAAATGTTTGGAAATCAGCATTGCTCCA
>CABHPQ010152544.1:0-16709 GCA_902168405.1 Peromyscus aztecus
TTTTCCCCTCACTGCCGGCCTAAGTAGGAGTGGATCCTGGGCAATTACATGGAGGCACAGCCTTCTCCTTTCCCCCTGCATCTGACGAATCCTCCTGTCCGTTTGTGTCTCTCTTCCATTATGCCTTCACAACCTCGTGCTCCGTACCTTCTGCTTAAACTGCTTGCGTGTCCTCCGTGAACCATCGTGATGTACAACACGTACAGTCCCAGGGCCAGATGAATGGTTTTCCATTAGAAGTACACTGTGCCATCTGGGGCACCTGGGAAGATAATGCCACAAAGACACCCCCATCTCTCACACACTCGAAGGGAAGATTTGTACCGCTCCGTCTGGCTCTCTGCTACCACTGCAGTGCAACGTGCCTGGGCTCTAAAATCTGTGCCGCTCTCTGCAGTATCTCAGTGCACTCTGCAGCTTGCGGTGGGTGAGCTTGAAATGGGATTCTGTATGCACCAAAAGGTAAAATACAATTGCAATACAACCTGTCCATACAGATACAAGGATTTCCCTCCGTCAAAGCAATCACACGAAATCCTTGCTTCTGAAAGGGCTTACGAAACAAGAGGACTATTTAAAAAGAGCAAGACTCTTCACTGGGCCACAAAATTAGCATTTTCTTATTTTAGCACCTTTGTTATTTCTTCTGTGATTGAAAGTTATTGGTGGGGAGAAGTCTTGATTGCTGCATAAGCCTCCTTAAGTGATTTCATTTGTGTGTGTGAGTATGTACACTTCCATTTCTTTTAAGTCTGTTAAGACAATGCTGTTGCCTTAAAAGGGAAAAAAAAAGAACAACCTCTGATTAGTATTCTTCATAAGACACAGTCTTCATTGCAGGAGATACACAGAATCTATCTTCACTTCCCCACCTGTCACCTGAGAATTTTAGAGTGATCTAGCTTTGAGATTGGAGGAAGCAGTCTTTCTGATTCTCCCACACCTCCCTTCTGTCATTGGCACTGTATCTACAGTGACCTCCAGTCCATTTTTTATTCCTTTGTCAAATGCTTTTATTCATGGGAAACTGAAGGCTCATGTTTACTAGGACTAGAAATAGAAACACAATAAAAACCAGTTTGATAGATGATCTAGCCTATTCTCCACTCTTCCCTGTTGTTTTATTGATTTACAGAACACAAAGGCTAATCTGAATTTACATTGCTTGTATTTTTCCGTGATCTCTAAGGAATTGCTCCCCTTTGCTCAGATTAACCAAGCCAATTTTTTCTTTGTATCCAGTAGTTCTTTGACAGTCAAATAGTCTGTCAACTAATCAATTTATACTGCAAAAACTAATTTTTACTTTAAACAAACATCCTAACATTGTGTTGACACAATTAAATGATTTCTGAGTTATACCATATATCTAACACACGCCCTGGGGAGCAGGTAGGAACTATAGCTGAAAACAAGCGCACGTGCTCCAGCATCAAATTAAATATTTTTCCCTTAATCCTAGCACCAGCAGCTGTTAGGTATGGTGGCTTATTGCATATGGCCTACATAATGAGGCCAATCCAGGCAGTTCCAGCTTCTCCACTGAATGTTGAGTAGCTCTGCTCTCCCCAAGGACATTAAGAGTTACCGAGATTGGAAGTTCTCATGCCAATGAAGAGGCTCCGCATACATGTTTGGAGATGAGGGGAGAAAGCATTCAAAGCTGGAGCTTCTACCTTGATTAAAATAGAAGGGACTGGCTTTCTGAATGAGTTGAAACTGGCAAACTCCCCAGAGTTACGGCAGGACAGAGGAAGGAAGCGGGAGGCAGGGCAAACAAGAAAATCTTTGCTCTCTTTGAAACCTGTCAAAAAATTAGGTCAACATGATTTTGTATTTTAATGAAATAACTTAGGGTAAGCCTGAGACCTGGAGGCCACTAATACTTTTATGCTAGAGTGGTTTGTCATGCTTGACGTAATGTCTGGCTCTGCATAAGAAGTATCGAAGCTAATGTTCTCCATGGCTAATCGTAGGCCCTTAGCTGTTCCCGTCCTTTTAAATTTTCAGTAGCTGGAGTATCAATATGGATGTTCCCCTCTAACAGTATAAACACAGTGCCGGCTGCACATCATCATTTCAATTGTCAAAACAGATGAAAGGATTTCTGATACTCCAATTAAACTAACCCGCAAAAATCATTTTAAAATATGCTCCATAAAAGAACCTGAATGTTAAAACACCGAACCTCCAGCCACTCTTCCGACTGCATCGTTAGCATTTTCCCCTCCACAGCCGCAGTCCTTATCTGATTTGATTACTTTTAGAATGAATTTGGTTTTGAACATGAAAGCTGAGGAAGCTAAATTGGAAGAATAATGGCTTGGCATTTTATGTCATTTGGTTGAGATTGCAGGTGTGGGAGTCAGGCCTGCTCTTGTAACTTGTGCTTGGCTATTTCCCCTTTAATTTTCCGAATTTGAAATGGATTGCCTGTTCCAAATTACACCACACTTAAGGGACTTGCAAAGAATGTTTATGATTTAGGATCCCACGTTATTGCCTTGATGAAAAATTATGCAGACACACTTATAGCCCTGCAGGAAAACTACATCTTGTAAAACAAGAGTATTTGACAGACACCAGGAAGCTGAAGATGATAAAATGCATTTTCAGCTCCTTTTGTTATTAATCAAAAAGGGGTATGTGCTAATGGTGGCCTGCAGTATCAGATGAGAGGGCTCTCCAGAAAGGGTTTATCACAGGATCACTGTGGTCAGAGAAAGTAACAACCAATCTAGATGACATAAAATTCTCTCCTTGGAAGCCACATTGGTTGACAGCTCTGAACACCAGGATGGTAATAATCTGCAAGTTCTCATAATAATTTACATTCTACCAAAAACTATATCCTTGGATTAATAAGAAGACGCATCCTTAATAAAAGAGCAGTATTCTATTGGTCAGTCGTATTTCCTTAAAATGTCAATGCATGCTTTCTCACAGTTTATCAGTTAGGTTTCTGGTGTTCAGAGCTCAGGGTTTGTGAGATTTGTTCTGCCTTGCTGGAATGCCCTGCTGTCTTGTGTAAGGCTTCCCTCCAATGTTGCAAAGCTTGCTCACTCTGAATCCACATTTCATCCTACTGATATAACCCATGGAACCTAGTCTTATTGGTATTTGCATGATACCTTTAGAAAACACCTTTACTGTGTCATTATAATGAAAATGGGTTTATAGGTAATGTAAAGTTTAATATTACTTTTATTCTGATGATGCCCTTTTATTGGTACAGTTAAGAACATTTATATCCAGAGGGCTTACTGATGCAATTATACTTCAGCCTAGTCATTTCAGCCTACTAACTTCTCTGTTTCTGCTCTCTGACTTTTGTTTTGCATCTTTCTGACTCTGTTTTTGTCCTTATTTGGACTAGCTGAGAATTTCTGATATTTTTTTTAAATGAATCCATTAGGTATTTCATTGTGTCTTTTAAAATTCAAGCTTTTGTTCTTGCTCAAAGTGTTATAGCATATGAACCTAACTTCTAAGTAATTCGTATTTTACCATTTCGATAAATTATAGATGCCAATAGTCTCCTCTATTCAACTTACTCTTTTCTTTTTATTCTATCCCTCATATATTTGGGTACCAGATGGTGTTATATATAATTTTTAATGTTATGAATATCACAAAGCTAGTATAGTAATTCCTGCCTGTAATTCCAGCTCTACAGCAGACTGAGGCAGCAATCTCAGGATTATGTGAAACAGAAAATTCAAAACCAGTGTGGACAACATAGTAAGATCTGATCTCAAAAACTAATAATAATAAATTAGAAAATAGATGTGTATGGGATTTGCAGTTCCTTTATAAAGCCTAAAAATGCAAGAAGAAATAAGTCTGTTTATTACCAAATCATTTTCCATGATAAATTCCCTTGATTTTCCTTTAAAAGAAGGTGCTCTTAGTTCACCTCTAATCCTGAGGATATTTTCATTGGAAACAGAAATCTTCATTCCTAGAAATATTTTGTGTGACAGGCTACTTTTTTGCTGTTCTTATCCCCTACAAGATGTTCATTCATCTGTTTTCTAATTTCCATGATTTATGATGAGATGCATGCTATTATTTCTGTGATTGTTTCTCTCTTTGTAACGTCTTTTTTTTCTGGCTGCTTTCAAGTTATTTTTCTCATCTTTATTTTCTATGGTTTGCTTATGATGTATCTGAGCATACTTCTCTTCAGTTTTCTTATGTTTCAGGTTCACTGAGTTTGAATTAATACATTTGTGCCAGCAATTTACTCTCAATGTGATTCAGGAACATAAAAGGCCTTGGTTTGATATTTGTGGATCTTTTTCTTCTGGCTTCCTCAAAACAAAAAAAAAGAGGCAACAAAATTGATAATTCAAAAAGGTGTTAGCTGTTGAGCACATGATATTGTTTCAACTACAATGCTACAAAATTGAAGGGGCTTGATTTGTGAAGTAAAGAAGAATGACAGAGTTATATCTGAAAATCTAGGGAAACTGTGCAAATTGATAAGACTGGAGAGTACCATAGTAAGGAAATGGCAATAACGAATGTTTGTGTTCTTGGTCCACAGAAGAGACAGGCTATGAAGCCAGATGTATATGACCCTGCTGAGTAGATACTGCAAACACACTACCCTGGGATCAATGGCTTAGGAGACCACAATGACAGAGGGAAGAACAAACACAGATTAAAGAAATCTACTTACAGGTACCACCATCCAGGACTTAATTATGGCCACTTAGATGCAGATCTGCAGATGAGGCAGAGGTCAGAGGAAAGAATAAGAAACTTTGGGAAGTTTTAAGAAATACATATGTATATATATACAAGATATATACAAGCAACATTAGTTAGAGATTAGCACTTGAACATCTGAATGTCTTGTATTTTCCATTGACTCTTGCCAGAGAGTAATACATGGAATTGGATGTCTTAGAGTCACCATACTTTATGAAATACTTGATAATAACATTCTGAAAAAGAAAACCCTAGATGGAAGTATACGGGTAATTTATGTACAGATGCCGTTAATTGACTTCTTACTATATCTTGAGCACTAGGTCAGGATTATTATACAAATGGCTTTATCCATTTCTTTTAATAATTCTCTGAAATATGTGTCCAATTATCTACTTCTTCTAAAACAAGGAGACAGAAACATGGGCAGTAACAAGCTTACCTGTAAGGTGATAAAAACGGATGTTAAACTAAGCATTTGGCCTGAGAACACATGCTGTCAATAACCAGGTAATACTAACTATGAGTTTTCTGATCAATAAAAAGAAAGTGATACTTCATCACTGACCTGGAATGCTAAAGCTGGATTGGGTGAATATAATAGATGGGAGACTGTAATTATGCTGGGATATATTGGAAGTCCCCATTAAGTAAATGCATGTCACACTGCAAGCCCCATACCTGACTGCTGCACATGCCAGCCCTCACAAAATGAATGAGAGTGAAGGAAGCCTCTTTTTCTAAACCTAAATTAATCAATGAAACAGAAGTACAGAAATCTTGGAAGAAATATCACAGTTCAACATATTGTGATCTCAAAGGAAATAGTCAATTATGTACACCAGATTCAGTCACATCACCTTTCAGAATGTTCAAAGAATGTTACAATGCATTCTCGATGCTTTGGATGGATAATTGGGTCAGGAAAGGCATTTTTGATAGTTACATAAACAACTCTAATTAAGAAGGAAGGGAACTAAACATTTTGGAAATCATATTTTCTTTACTTAGTACTATTAGCTCTGACTTAAAAAGAAATCAAGAACACTAAAGATTGCAAAGGGGCAGAGACTCAAGTAGAATAATGTAGAAAGATGTTCCAGGGAACACACTGACAAAACTTTGAAAGAAAAAGACAGAGCATGGGAGGGTAGGCGAAATAGAGAGACATCTTCTACTTGTCTTGTTGCTTTTTCTCTCTATGAGGAGAGACCTTTGGAAAAAGGAACTGGGAGCCCCACAGATTGAAGAAAATGATGAGATACTGTCTTTTGCATTACTCTCTAGTTATTGTTCTAGTCAACCTCTCATGTACTTTTGATTAATTAATTAATGTGTATGCACATGGGTGTGGAGGCCAGAAGGCCACTTCAACTGTTATTCCTCAGTAGCCATCTTCCTTGGCTTTTTGAGACCGTCTCCCACTAGTACTTGGGGTTATCTAATTAAGCTAAGTTGGCCAGACTGAAGGCCCTTCTATCGCTACCATCCCGTTGCTAAGAATGCAAGAATGCACAAACCATGCTGGCATTTTTTAAATAATTTTTTTATTCTCTTGAGAATTTTATACAATATATTTTGATCATATTAATCATCATTTCAGAACTCCTCCCAGATTCTCCCCTATCTAATTAAATGTTCTCCTTATCTCTATCTCTCTGTCTTTCTCCATTTCTCTTTCTTTAAAAAAAATGGAGTCCATTTTGTATTGGTTGGTCATTCCAGAGTGTGGGGCCTACTATGTATGTATGTATGTATGTATGTATGTATTTATTTATTTATTTATTTATTTAATGTATGTGAATGTTTTGCTTACATGTATGTCTGCACCAGGTGGATGCCTGGTACCTGGGAATATCAAATACAAGTAACAAATGATTCAGCATCAGGGAGAGGATTCAAGTCTTCTTTGATACTTCTTGGAGGAAAGGGAGAAGTACAGATACACTGTAAAAACTATCATAACTGCTCCAGCAGCCACATGAAAGGGGGGTTGGTTAGTTAAACAACCTCAACCTTAGAGAGCCATTTCTTACATGCCTGTCATCTGTTTTACATCTGTAATTGAGCCAAACTCTTGAAGCTAGAATATATAACACAGATTTTGAATGATTGAATCAAGATCTAAAATAATATTTTTTTTCAGTTCTTGAGGGCTTCCAATGCCTAAGTTAGCAGAAGTGGTGATGTAGATAAGGTATGAATCCACAAACTACTCAATCTTTCAGCAGGATCCTAGAGAAGAGAATGGTAATTAAGCTCTTAATGAAACCTGTGGCGTTACCCAATACCATGTAGTCATCCCTAGAAACAAACACATGCAGGTAACACTGAATAGACCAAGCAGGTTGTATATATATGTATATATACATACCTACAATCATGCATATATATATATATATATATATAGCATGTGTATATAAATATGTATAGATACAATCTGCTTAATCTCTTCAGTATTACCTGCATGTGTTTGTTCATACATATATGTGTGTATATGTGTATATGTATATATACACACACATATATATACACACACACACACACACACACATATATATGTATGCTTGAATATATACACTAGAAAAGGAAGCCCTGTGAATTTGGGAAGAAGTGGGGTTTGGGGCATATATGGGAGGCTAGGAGAGAAAAGGAGGGAGTAAATAATGTGTCTTAGGTGGGATCTCTATTGCTGCCATATACACCATGACCAAAAGGCAAGTTGGTAAGGAAAGGGTTTATTTCAGCTTTTACTTTTATACTGCTGTTCATTGTTGAAGGAAGTCAGTACAGAACTCACAGGTCAGGAACCTGGAGGCAGGAGCTGATGCAGAGGCCATGGAGGGGTGCTTCTTACTGGCTTGCATCCCATGGCTTGCTCATTCTGTTCTCTTATAGAACCCAGAACCACCAGCCCAGGGATAGAACCACCCACAATGGGCTGGCCCCTCCTCCACCAATTATTAGTTTAAAAAAAGGCCTCACAGCTGGATCTTATGAAGACTTTCTCAATTAAGGTTCCCTCCTTTCAGATAACTCTAGTTTTTGTGTCAAGTTGACATAAGACTAGCCAACATATGATATAATTACATTTTGATTAAATTAAATTAAAAAAAAAACTTGTCTTGCCAACCCCACTGGTCTTTCTCTCTTGGTGTCTGCTGCTTTCTTCCCATTTTTGGAGAACACAACTATACACCTCTTTAATCTCACTTTCTTTGAAGCTTACTAATTCCTGTAATTTATAGGCTTCCCAGCCCCCACCCTCAGTCTAGACCTTCCTTTCTCCTGGCATGTATTTTCACCATTGTCCTCAATACTCCGAGCTCACTTTTTAATAGGCATCCAGTCCAGCATGTCTAAAAATCTTTGAACATCATGTTTTTTATTCAAGCATCATTAAATATCTCCTTCTAATACTACGTGGTACAGTAATAACAACTCCATGTTTCCCTTTGTCCGCCAAGAAAGAATTCCAAAGTAATTGACATTTTTACCATTAAGAGTGGGAAAAGTTAGAAATCATTGGCAAGACCCTCAGCCAATAGAGAGCAGGGTGGGCAATGAGGTTGGACTGGGCTGGTACCCAGTGACTCTAGAAGTTTCTAGTCCCAAAGAAGGTCATACTGAACTTCTGGGCTCATTTCAACAAAATTAATATAAAATAGGTAGCTCAGAGGCTCATGGTACTACGCTTGGGAGAGGATTTGTTTAACTTTAGTGTCATTCACAGTAAGGTGTTTACAGATGAGGGGACTTTAATAGTGAGCCAGACACAGCATCTTCAGTCTAATGGAGCTGTCGGTATGCTGTGTTAGTATGAAGACAGACGATCAGAGTTCTATTTTGTTCTGGAGAACGAAAGTTTGAAAGAGATGAACAAATTCATTTATTGAAAAGCATCAGAGTGATAAGGAAATTCAAACTCATGACTAATGAATGTTTTAAAGAACCTGTGCTGTTTGATCTGGAGAGAAGATGGCCTGAGTGACACAATTTTTATGTCAACATGTAAATTCTATTCAATAAAAAACTAATGAAACTCTACTATATGTCAGTTGAGCAATGGAATCAACACAGAAATACAAAGATATACTAACATGGTTCTACCCCATCATCAAATAATAAGTGTAAAATTACAGATATATAGAAAGATTTGTCCTTTATATTGAGCCAAGTTTTAATGGAATTATTCAAGGATGAAATGACCTAGCCTTTCACCACCACTAAAGGTATTCAAGCACATGGTGGAAGTCTACCTGGTGTAAGAGCTAGGGAAGTAAATTAGCCATCATGTGAGTGATTGAATGGTCTGACCTTTAAGCACTTCCAGCCTTAGATGCTATGATTCTTTCATATGTGCCATCCCTGTCCCTTAATATCAAAAATAATTGAGATATAACTGCCAAAAATTGAATTTACATGCTATATATAAATCATCTGCTTGCATATATAAGACTTGTTCTTACTATTTGTAGCCTGTATCACTTCTTTTGTCTTGAAAAAAATTATAGGAAACCTAAGACAAAGTAGATATTACAATTGAAATTGTGAGTCAAAGGGAAGTCAAATGTCTATATTTGCATATTTTCATTTTGGTATACTAACTCTGTGTATCAAATACAAACTTGACAGACAATTGACAAGTAATGTTCCTGGGAAATACTTGTTTTTTAAAATATTATATGTGAAATGACTTGGGACTAATTAACATAATTTTAGTACTTCATTATATGCCACTGAAAGATCCTTTTGCTCAAACTGAAGTAACACTCTCCTCACTAGGACTACCACCTCTAATGTTATCATGCCTGAGACACCAAGTACACTCCTCTTGATGAATTTTATAAGCCAAGACATTTCTGTAAGTTGATTTGATCAGGGGTGGGGAAAGGCATAACAGTGAACAGACAGAATTTTGGAAACACTAGAGCAGAATTTGGTAAGTTCTCATTTTTTAAAAACAACAATCAAATAATGCTCAGGTTTTAGGTTTTGAGAAAAGTAAAAACAAGACAAGAAGGGCAGGAAAATGGCTTAACTCAAGATACGTATTGAACTTTCCTGAGTATGCTTATCCCAATAACCCCTATACATGGTTTTGTAGTATGCAGTATTGCTGTGGGATGTTCTGTGTGGCAAATGTGTTGCTAATAAAACACTGATTGGCAGTGGCTAGGCAGGAAGTATAGGCGGGGCTAACAGAGAGAATTAAAAGAACAGGAAGGCAGAGGGAGTCACTGACTGCCAGCCAGCCGCCAGGACAAGCAGCATGTAAAGATGCCGGTAAGCCACGAGCCATGTGGCAAGGTATAGATTTGTAGAAATGGATTAATATAAGATATAAGAACAGTTAGCAAGAAGCCTGCCACAGCCATACAGTTTGTAAGCAATGTAAGTCTCTGTGTTTACTTGGTTGGGTCTGAGCGGCTGTGGGACTGGCAGGTGAAAGAGATTTATCCTGACTGTGGGCCAGGCAGAAAACTCAAGCTACACAGTATTTCATTACACAATTTTCAACAGCAACATGATTTTCTCTCCATGTGGAAAAAGTGATGCACTGCACTAAAAATTTCATCAAGCTAGCTAGACAGTGATCCCTACTTATCTGGTGGATCAGTTGCAAAAAGGAGTGCATTATCAAGCATGTTCTACATAGACCTATATACAATGATATGCAATCTTAAGAGTTTATGATTGCTGGTGTTGCTACTATAGTTTTATACTTGAAAACAACCAATTTTAAATCACATGCTGTATTAGTTAGGGTTCTCTAAAGGATCAGAACTGATAGAATGCGCACACACACACGCACACACACACACCGGAGTTATTAGTGATTAAAAGCTCTGGTTCGGCTACTGAGTCATTGCTCAGTAGATGGAAAGGCCATGAATCCAATAGTTGTTCATTCTATGAGACTGGAGGTCTGAGCAGTTCCAACCTGGTACTCAAGTCCTGGAGGATTCCTAGAGAGCTACTGGTCTTATCTATTTTGGAATTTGGAAGACGGTTCTAATACCAGCCTTAGCAATAGGGTAGATGAAGTATTCAGAAAAAAAAAGGAAGAGCAGGCAAAAAGCAAAAGCTTCCTTCTGCCATGTCCTTTTATGCAGGCTACCACCAGAAGTTGTGACCCAGATTTAGGGTAGGTCTTCCCACCTGAAATATGCCCATAAAGAAAATTCATTGCAGACGCATGCAGCTGCTTAGGTCTTAGTTTATTCCAGATGTAGTCAAGTGGACAACCAAGAGTAACCATAGTAGAGGCTAAGCCTATATCTCAATATGTCTTCTCATTCCACAAATTCCTGAGGGAAAATTATAGCATAGTTTGGAAGGGAGTTTTACTTGGCAAATGGTCTAATTATCTGTGCATTTCACTACTCCTCACATGTCTGTTGACAGGCTGTGCACTTGTCTGCAAGTATAATGAAATATAAATATATATATATTCAACAATACACACTACTTGTATTTGAAGAGTATTTAGGGGGCTCATTGTCTTGTTTTATTTCTGGTATGTTCTGGGTCCTAGCTCTCAGGCCAAAATTATTACTGTGGTAAGGGTGGGGAAGAAAAAACATTTGGCTGAGGAAGATCATGATACATATATACCAAGAAATCATTAGGAGAAAACTGGGCTTGAATTCCAGCTAAAACTGATAAAGACGGATGGTTATATACTTCTCTCAAAGAGATGGCTATATTTTTTGCCAAAGTAAAATGAAAATATGTTCATTTTATACAAAAATGTGGGGAAGAAATACCATAAAAGTAGTAAATAGCAATCTTCTATGCTCTGGTTCTCGACACAGTCATGATATTTTATCCACTTTCTACTGTTGTTCTATATAAAAAATAAAGTTGAATCAGCAGCCTAACTTTTACCATTTACCATGTTATATATCACGGTTTTAAATGAGAACGTTTGAGTATTTAATTGGTGTGTAGAGTCTGAAATTACACAACTCATATTCTTATGTATTTTGCATATGGTTTCAACTAGAAGAGTGTAAGAGTAGTATGAAACTAACTAAATTTGTTTTTATTTTAGCTCTTGCTTTCAGTCAATACTTCCAAAGGGGGAATAACTAGAAGAAGATACATACTTTACAAAGGAATTATTTTCTTTCCATTTCCTTCCACTTCACAATTTTCAATGTAAGTTCTTAGCTAATACAAAGAAATTACATTAGCAAAGACATTTAAACTGCCATTCATTTTCACTCGACTGGATTTTTTTTCAATAGAGAATATCAAGAACGATGCATGCTTTTCAGGATCACAAGGTCCCATTTATTAATTGTTGATCTTAGTGCCTGAACTATTGGTGTTCTGTTCAGAACATCTCCTGTGCCAATAACTCCAAGGCTATTCCTCACTTTCTTTTCTATAACTTTCAATGTATCTGACTTTGTGTTGATGTCTTTGATCTATCTGTATTTAGGTTTTGTGCAGGGTGATAAGTATGGATCTACTTGCATATGGATCTACTTGTCTACATGAGGATATCCAGTTTGACCAGCAGTATTTATTGAAGATGCTGTCTTTTTTCCCGTATATATTTCTGGCTTCTTTATGAAAACTCATGTGTCCATACATGTGTGGACTTATGTGCAGGTCTTCAATTCCGTTGATCAATGTGTCTGTTTTTATGCCAATACCACGCCGCTTTTATTACTATAGCTTTGTAGTACAACTTAAAATTGAGAATGGTGATACTTTGAGCAATTCTTTTACTTTTAAGGATTGTTTTACCTCTCCTGGGTTCTTTGTGTCACCAACTGAAGCTGAGAATTGTACTTTCAAAATCTGTAAAGAATTGTGTTGGAATTTTGATGGTTATTGCATTGAAATTGTAGATTACTTTTGGTAGATTGGCCATTTTTGCTATGTTAATCCGACTAATCCATAGGCCTGGGAGATCTTTCTATCTTCTGATATCTTCAATTTCCTCTAAGACTTAAGTTTTTTTTTTTCATACAAGTCTTTCAGTTGCTTGGTTAGAGTTACCCCAAGATATTTTATATTATTTGAGGCTGTTGTGAAAGGTGCTGCTTCTCTGATTTCTTTCATATATATATATATATATATATATATGTATATATATATATATATATATATGGGGGGGCTACTGTTTTTGTGAGTTAATTTTGTTTCTAGCTACTTTGCTGAAAGTGTTTATCAGTTGTAGGAGTTCTCTAGTGGAATTTTTTGAGTCACTTATGTATACTATCATATCATCTGCAAATATAGATACTTTAACTTCTTCCTTTCCAATCTGTATCTCCTTCACCTCCCTCAGTTGTCTTATTGCTCTAGCTAAGACTTCAAGTACTATATCAAATAGGTATGGAGAGAATGGACAAACCTTGACTTGTTCCTGATTATAATGGAATTACTTTGAGTTTCTTTCCTTAAGTTCATATTGCCTATGGCCCTCCTGTAAACTGCCTTTCCTTAAACATGTTCATTGCTGCTCTATTCATAATAGCCAGAAATATAAGAGAACCTATAGGTCCCTCAATGGATGAATGGGTAAAGAAAATGTAGGACATTCACACAATGGATTAAATATTCAGCTGTTAAACAAGATGAAATTATGAAAATTTCAGGCAAACAGATGGAACCAGAAAAAGAAAATCATCCTGAGTGAGTTAACCCAAACTGCAGAAGATGACTATGGTATGCATTCATTTGTATGTGGATATTAGCCATTGAGAAAAAGGTAATGAAGTTACAATCCATAGACCTAGAGAGGAAAACAAGGTATAGAGGAAGGAACTAGGGAGAACACACAGATCTCCCTGAGAAAGTGAATTAGAATAAATTTTATGGGTGAACTGGAGTCAGAAGGGGGAAGGGAAATTCAGAATTAGGTAGGGGCGGGGAGGAGGAAATGTATAGCTGAGGGAGATTTGCTGAGAGAAAGCTTGAATAGAGGGTTATTTGAGGGGTGATATGGAGACATAGTGCAGTGGAAACTTCCTAAAATACATTAAGGCAAGCTTAATGAAGTCTCCAAAGTATAGGGGAGACAGAATCTCAACTGGCCATCTCTTGTCAACAAATGAGGCTTCCAGTACTGGGACTAGGTTATACCAAATTAAGTTGTTGGCCAAAGAAATGCCATGGAAATACCCAAACAACCTAGGATATTGCCAAAGTAATATGCTGTTCTCCATAAACTAACAGCAAGGTCCCATTGATGAAAATAATGCTCACACAACTCACTGGACATGGAAAAGTCAAACTGATGCCTACACAGAACCTTTACCCTACGTTCTAATGTCTTTGGTACCAGAAGGTACTCAGAAGGCTACCAAAAAAGACAAGTGAACATCAGTTCATCACAAACCCTTTGATCTACAATCCTATCCTGCATGCAAAATATGCTAGGGCAATGGTAGCATATTGACTTACAGTTCACTCCATGAGATGGAACTCATATCAGATACTGCTTGGGTGACTAAGAACCAGAGACTAGATAGCCCAGAGACCTAGGGTAAAACCAAATACTACTAGTCTAAATAAAACAAAAATTTAACCATAAAATGACTCCAAGTGATGATTCTGCTATACTCATAGATAAGTACCTTATTCAGCCATCATCAGAGATGCTTCCTCCTGTAGCAGATGGGAACAAATAAATTAAACTACAGCCAGATACTACACAGAGGGAGATAGCCCTTGGGACATACAGTGCTCTAAATGAGATGTCTCCATCAAGTCCCTGCCTTCAGAGCTCAGTGAACCCTGTGGAAGAGGATGCAGAAAGAGTGTAAGGGCCAGAGGCGATGGAGGACACCAGGAAAACAAGTCCCTCTAGGTGAACTTTGCAAAACTCATATGAACTCACAGACACTGAAGCAGAGAGCCCAGGGCCTGCATGGGTCTGTACCAGGTCCTTGGCACTTATTATATCTTCCACTTTATGCTTTTATGGGAATCCCAAATGTGTGAACAAGTGGGTCTCTCATTCTTGTACCTCCTCTTTGGCTCTGTGGTTTGCCTCGTCCATCTTCAATCTAATGGTTTTTGTTTTATCAAACAGCCTTGACATAAAAAAAAGTTTGGTTTTGGGTTTTTTTGTTTGTTTGTTTGTTTTTTGTTTCTTGTATTTTGTTTGGTTAATTTCATGTCTTAAACACACAACAGAAAATATAACCAAAGATTAAAATGATTGGTATGTTTGTTTGATTTTTAACAGTTCAAGGTATCGTGCTTCTTAGACTTAAATCCACATGAAAGGATATATTTAGACAAATATTTATCTCTGATGATTTTCTTCTTGATCAGGAAGATCCTCCCCAGATATAAGACAGTATATCTATGGCTTAGTTTTGAAACTGTAACCCTTAGACAGGCCCTGCAGCTGTGGTCTTGGCCTAAAAATCAAATGATGCTCCAATCTCTTCTTTACTTTCCCCTCTCGAAGCCACCTTGGAGGGACTTCATGTGGATTCCAGCCATTTCTACTGCTATCAACCTGCCTGAAAGAGATTACTGGGTTTATTAACCTGGAGTCCAGCCTGGGAGACCAAAAGAAAATTCCCCAAGAAGAAAAGGAAAAGATTCCAATGAATAGATGTCCATAAAATGATTGCACTCATAAAGAGAATGAGCTCACAAAGAGGCCCTGATGCACTG
This sequence comes from Peromyscus aztecus, assembly GCA_902168405.1. Classification (NCBI taxonomy): domain Eukaryota; kingdom Metazoa; phylum Chordata; class Mammalia; order Rodentia; family Cricetidae; genus Peromyscus; species Peromyscus aztecus. Next base: position 15,370 of record CABHPQ010152544.1, read on the forward strand.
TAATTCAGACATTAAAAATCTCCTTTGTTCTGGCTTCTCTTGGTTCTTTGCCTACAGTCTGCAATGTTAATTACTCTTGCCTTCACTTCTCCCTCAAATCTCTCTCCGAGCACCAGCCAGCTCCTTGCTTTCCTCCCTACTCCTGGCTGTTACACAAATGTAAAAGCTGATGTGATTTCCAGGGCCTTAGGTGGGCCTGCTGGGAGGGTAATCCCACTGCCACACTTGATTACCCCACCCAGCCGTAAGAAGCTAGATTAAATTGTTGCCCCAATTTTCTAAATTAAGATAAAAGTAACCTCTTCAGAGAGGGCAATGATGAGGACAGACCATAGAAATGGGACAGTTTAGGGACATGAGCCTCATTTATTTCCATGGTTGTAAACCAAAAATGTCTTGGTCCTGGAATGGGGGCCAATAATGCTATAATTTGGGGGTCTCAATCCATGGTATGGTTAATGGTTTTATGGTTACCTCTTCAGAGAAAGGGATATTACAATAGCCTTTATGAGGGCTCTATGGAGGTCCATTAAATTAGAGAGATATTTCTCTGGCCTGGATAGAGATCTAACATTCTAAACTACTATGCAACACATAAAAGCTAATCTAAGTAGGCTTGTCAATCAATCACCTGGTCATGGGACCAACTCCAAGAAAGGCAAGTTTACATTAAACCATGTTAAAGAGATAGGAAGTGTAATTATTCCTTTCATGAGGTAATATATTTTACTTCCCAGAATTCCTACCCTTAGTGCAGCTTCTTTGAGAATTACAGTGCTGAGATTTTGTGGGGTCAGCCTACCCTTCTGAGTCCTGCTACAGAAAGGCTTGCTTTTTTCTTTTCCACTTCTTTTACTTATGTTTTTCTTTTAGATGAAATTGAGAACTCAATTGCACTTTTTAGGTTTCGCCCTTTCTCCAAATTTCTACCCACCCGGTGGTTCCTTGGCCATCTGCTAGCTTAATTGTATTGGCATGGCCTTTTCTCTTCCTCTGCTCCATCTTTCTCCTCTGCACAGATGCTGAGATTTATAGATTACCAGCATGGAGCTTTTTTAAAAATTCCAATAGAATTGTCCTTGAGTGAAAGAAAGAGAGAGAGAGAGAGAGAGAGAGAGAGAGAGAGAGAGAGAGAGAAAGAGAAATAAAGGAAGGAAGCAAGGAAGGAAAAAAGAAAGAAAGAAAGAAAGAAAGAAAGAAAGAAAGAAAGGAAGAAGGAAAGAAAGAAAGAAGGAAAGAGGGAAAGAAAGAAAGAAAGAAAGAAAGACAGAAAGAAACAAAAAAGGAAGGAAAGAAGGAAGGAAGGAAGGAAGGAAGGAAGGAAGGAAGGAAGGAAGGAA
>CABHPQ010152544.1:16719-42976 GCA_902168405.1 Peromyscus aztecus
GAAGGAAGGAAGGAAGGAAGGAAGGAAGGAAGGAAGGAAGGAAGGAAGGAAAGGTGGACTTCCAGTGTCTGCCAGTATGGAGGTTTGAATGAGAATGACCCTCATTGGCTCAAATATTTGAATGCTTGTTTCCTAGTTGGTAGAACTGTGTGGAAAGAATTAGGGAGTATGGCCATATTGTTCTCTTTTTTTAACCTGCTGGTTCTGCCCCAAGGCCAACTCCAGCCACAGAGGTGACCAACTAAAACCTGTGAGGAAAAAACCTTTCTTCTGGATTGGTTTATGTAAAAGAATGCCCTTGTGTATAGGAAATAGACACTAAAGTTCTGAAATGTAGTAAGAGTATCATGTTGACAATGACTCAGTTTACATTGATATGTGAACATGGTGAGAACGAATTCATATGGATGCCTTTGCTAGTTCACATGGACACTGGAGTACTACTGCTTTTTTAGAATTCTCTATTTACAACTCCCATCTTTATTAGTCCAAATCTTAGTTCCTGTTTGCCTTAAACATATTTATTTTTCTGACTTACCTCTAGGTGCATCATGTTCTGTTTAACCTGTCTATTGCATGGTCTAGGTTTCTATCATCAACTACAGGACTTTAACGAATATAGGCCTTTACGATGAATACTGGTCAGTGGTTATAAACCCGCTGACAAAGTCAGGCCACCCATCATGTTGCTCTTCTGCCAATGAATTATTGTCTTTATCGTTTCTCAGCCTACCGTCCATCACTCAATCATATAGAGGCATGAACTTGTGTACTTAAAGTAAACTTTAATATTGACCCTTTTCTATCAAAGAGTTTTGGGGTTTTTTCCTTAGCAGCCCTTGGAACTCCAAGTGTTGGCCCTCCAAGCAGTGCATCAGATGAAAGTCCACCCTCGGGCTCTCTGGTTTCATCTATAGCTTCACCATGAGTCACTTGCCCTGATTCATTTCATACCGGATTCCATCTTCTGAAGTTGTTATTATTTCCCGTTCTTGACCCTGTTTTGCCCCCAGGCCCCATAACTACCTGCTTTTGCCTATGCCTGAGTTTTTCTTAGGTTTTCTCCAGTGTCACAGCCTGGCAGTATGCAGCTTCCCTGGTCAGCTCAGCCCCAGAGACTACCCATTGGCACATTGCCCATCCTCTTTGCTCGAGGAACTCTCTTAAATCCTTTGAGTAGATCTCAGCTACCTCACATCTACAGGGAGTGCCACCCTTCCACAGAAATAAAGGTCTAGAGAGGAGTCTTCAAGTAAGGATAGCTATAGGATTTACTGCTTTCCTGGTGGCTATTTACCTCTGGCAGTAAAATAAACTTAGAGCCCCTCTGCAGGGTATTGTAATTGACTCCTTGGACTTTCATACCTTCAGATTGTCAAGTAGAATTATTGTCCTTTATGGTTTTCCTACTGACTTCCTTAGTGTAACTCCAGAAAACTGGTTATATAGTACAATTCCCTTGCAGCCCTGCTCTCATAAAAAGCTAGCTTCAAAATGTTTTTGTCTTTGCAATGATTCTCTATTCCTTTCCTCATTATATGAGGTCACATTTTAGAAAATTATTACAATTATCTGTAGCCTGTGCATTTGAGCAGGAAATCCATTGTCTCCTATCAGTAGGCAATGCAAAAGAAAACCCCCGAGTAACATTGCAATGTATAGATAATTCACCATCTATCTTTTCCTCTTAACTTTAGGAAAATTTTCCAACTCATTTTCACACCTTGATGGTTAATAAGGAACCAGAAAGAATTAGTTGAATTTTATTTCATTTTCCTTCTCATTTATAGTTGTTGACAGCAAGAGAATGCAAGATGTCTGAATATGTTTAAAAATTTACTGAGTTTCTCAAATGTACCAGGCACAGAGATGGAAATACTTCCTTGTTTAGTATGTGGACATAAATACAGAGAAAAGAACACTGTAAGTATTATTTGGACAAAAGTATTATTTGGAGAAAAGAGATAGAAAAAGCATCCAAAAGTGCTGCTGCTGCTGCCTGAGCCATTGAAGGATTATCAGGGATTTTCTGAATTTAGGCAGAAAAGGACAAGGTACAGCATTAAGAAGGGCACGGCAGAAGAGAGCCTGAAGTCTATGATGGGATGGTGGGAAGTTTGGCAAGTCTCGATGTTGGGGATGTGAAGGTGCTACATGAGAATGATGGTGGAAATGGAGAGAGACTCAGGCTCTAATGAAGAGGGACTTCCTTTCTTCCTAAGGAATCTGACCCATAGCTAAAACTTCCAAAAAGCCATTTATGGGTTTAGGCAAGAGAAAGTCATTATTATGATGTCCATCCATTTGAAAATTTGACTTCCACGTGGCTAAAAGCTTAGAAGGGTTCAAGGGTAGAGACAGGAAGGCAATCATTAAATTAATATAGGGAAGAGTTTTAAGGCCCCAGAAACAGAGAAAGTTGAAAAGCTATCAGAGGGATATAATCTTTGGTTTCCGGATCTTGTTGGTAATTTCAGCTGCATTGATGTGCAGCCTCCCATTACTCCCAACATGCTCCCCTGTCATGAACGTGGTTTGTCAGAAACTGATTAGCACTTTTGTGTCTTTCCACAGTATGATACTTTATAGAATACAAATTAATGTACAAGGTCTAGCGATTTCAGGGGCAGCTATTTGCCAAACGTTGCTGTTTTCCTTGGTAAACCTGGCTTATATGAATACAAGTTTGTTGTTGTTTTTATTTCAATCTTACTCAATAGAATTAACTCTCAAACCAGACTTTTCCTATCACTTGTGAATCTATCACTCCGTATGTGTATATAAGAAGGATACAGAGTGATTACATGGGACAAAGAGGCTAGGCGTTTCAAAGAGCCCTGAGAATTACACAGTTGGGAAATAGATAGTTTGTAAGGTAAGAAACCCGAGGCAAGCAAGGGAAGGGGCTAGACAAGCCACTGGCAGGGTAGATTTCTGTCAGGCTATTGTATGTCATAGGCTTGAAAGTGAAGCCAGAGAGTCGAGTCCCCTGCAGAGGCAAAAGGAGAGGATGTGGACTAGATGAAGGAATAGGCAAAGACATGGATGCTGTGTCTAGAGAGAGGAAGAGGAGGATGGGCAGGGGAAAGCTGAGTAGGCTGTGTAAACAGTAGGACCAAGCTGAACTGAAGCCCCTGTGACAGTCAGAAGTTCTCTGCTTATTACTTCTTTATGCATGCACTGGGTTGAGGTGTTAGAACACAGGCCTACACCTTTAAAAGACAGTAGTCACTCTCAAAGTCCAGATCCCACAGCCCAAGGAGATTGGGCTACTCCTCCCTGTCTCTCTCTCCCCAGGACAGAGCTAGGACGCTGTGCTCTGGCTTGACAGCTGTTAATTTATCACATCGGGCTCTTCCAAGCTCTGTAGGCTGCTTTCTGAAGAGGCTTGTTCTTGTGTGCTTTCTGCTGCTGTGACAAATATTCTGGACAAGAGCAATGTGGGGAGAAAAGGACTTATGTCATCCTACAGGTTATATTCCTGCAGAATTAAATGAAGTCAAGGCAATAACTCAAGGCAGGAGTTTGAAGCAGAAGCAATGGAGGAATGTTCCTTATTGGCTTGATCCCTCCAGCACGTGTTCTATTTACTACCTTTCTTATCCAGACTCATGTGGCTAGGGATGCTACTGCCAGCAGTGGGCTGAGCCACACTACATCTACTAGCTATCAGGAAAATGTTCCCTTGAGATATATATATATATCAAGGGAACATATATATATATATATATATATATGCCAAGCAGAATGGAAGAAATTGCTTAATTGAGATTCCCTCTTCCCAGATGTGTCCTTAACAACCAATATTAGCTGTCAAAAGGCTCCTCTGCCCCATCTCCACTTTGCCATCCCTTTTATCCTCTTCCCTCTCCCCTCTGTCTGTCATTCTCACTTACAATGAAGTTATCCTCCAGCTTTTAAAGAAAGCCTCTCTTTCCCATCTCAAGGCCCTTTGTCCTAATAAACTGCATCTGGAGAAAAGAATTTTGTGTCCACTTTTATTATCTTTAACAGTGTTTAGATACCAGGTCAGTGGGGATGTTGCTATTACAGTGTTAAGTGTCCATCACCTTCTACAGTCTGAATGAGGTAGCTACATCCTATCCCTGATCTGGGATGTTCAGTAAGTTTTGGGGCCAGGTTTCACTGATATGATATCAATACCCCTACATGTCCCTACTGTTTCATTTCACCCTGATAAGCTTTGTGGTACCTGTTCTACTCCCAGCAAGTCATTTATCAGTCTGTACTGATGGGTGGTACTGAACTAATGATATTGTTTACATGTATACCCGGATTTGGCCATCCTCCATCTTCAAAATGGACTCAAAAGCTGCTTGTAAAATGGCACAATCAGAAAAACTTCTGCTTCACATAATATGGAATAACTTAGATCAGGGAACTGCCTGATCTCAACACAACTCAATCTTCATCTTGCAGTACATATTACATAGGTCTTGTAGCCATGGCAACTAGTTACAGTGGCAGCTAGGTCTGTGATAATGGCAGTGGAGCTACTTATACTTCCAAATAAAAGGAAGAGGAGAAAATCACAGGACCCTCACCTAGGATTGCAGCCATTACTCATTCTGCACCCACATCAGCTGAAAATGGTGCTAAGGAGATGCTAGAGTATGTCAGAGGTGTTAGGCTAACAGAATGAAGGACTCCATTATGCAGCTTCCATGACGTCCTCATGTATGATGAGGTAGGACTTGGCAGTGATGCAGTAGTTTTGGGTTAATAGGTAAACCCTTACCCATACTCTGTAACTTAGTCAAAAATCCACATAGATGCTTTTTATATCTCCCTGAGAAAAGTTAATTCACCATTACCTTATACTGATGTCAAAAATATTGAGTTTTATGAAGGTTTCCTTACCTATGTTTGTGATGTTTATTTTGAGGCAGAATGGACTTCTACCACTTAGGTTTGTCTAAAACTTAGAAAGTCGTCTCAGGCATCTTCAAAGTTGTGGCAATACTCAGTCTGCAGAGTGATGTGACTACAGGTGTGAGCTACCTCCCCCAGGCTGTGTCTTTCATGCTTTATTGTTCCCTTTGGTCAAAAATAGATTTCTTTCACATAATATATCCTGATTACGGTTCCTCTCACTCTACTCTTCATAGTTCCTCCCACTTCATTTTCCACCCAGACCCACCCTTTTTCTGTCTCTCTCATTAGAAAGTAAACAGGCTTCTAATGGGTAATAATAACAGAAAGTAAAATGTAATAACACAAAGCAAAAGCTAACGAAAGCCAGAATTAGACAAAACAAACAAACAGAAGGAAAGGAGCCAAGGAGTAGTCATAAGAAATAGACATCCACTCGTTTGTAAACTCAGGAATCCCATAAAAACACTCAACTGGAAGTGATACTGTATATGCAAAGGACATGTAGGATAAAAAGAGAGGATAGAGAAACATAAATAAAAACAATAAGATAAAAATTTTTGAAAAGGCCAAAGATGCTGTTGAGATTGTTTTCTGTTGCCCATGTGCTACTTACTGCTGGGAATTATTCTTAAGAGTAGTTTGTTTCCCCACTGAGACTCCCTTGGAGGAAACAAACCTTCCATCTGGAAGTGCTTATCAATCAGAAATTGCTTCTTGGTTAGGGGTGGGGACATGCATCCACTTCTCCTTCCAGCTCTAGGGTCTCAATTGGTACAGACCTGTGTAGTCCCTGTGCATGCTGCCTCAGTCTCTGTTAATTCATATGTGCATAGGTCCTGTGGAGTTTAGCAGCCTTGTTTTTTGGGGTTCTTCCATTCCCTTTGGCTATTACACTCTTTTTGTCTCCTCTTCTCCTTGGGGGTTCCCTGAGACATCCTGCTTAGAGCTGAGTGTTCTGAGGTCTCTCACTGTCTGCGTAATGTCTGGCTGTAGGTCTCTGTGTTTGTTCCCATATGATGCATAAGGAAGCTTCTCTGATGATGGTTAACCAATGTACTGATCCATGAGACTAGCAAAATGTCATTAGTAGTCATTTTATTGCTTTGTGTATTTTTTTGTTTGTTTTGCAGTTTTTTAGAATAATAGTATTTGATTTTATGTAGACCCCTGAAATATCTAGTCTCAAGTTCCTTTTCAACCAAGCAGTATTAGGTATGGGTTCCATGTCATGTCCTTCAGTCAAATTAGGTATTGATTGGTTACTCTCACAAACTTTGTGTCAATATTGTGAAAGCATATCTTGCAAGCAGGATGCCATTGTAGCAAAGAGTTTGTGGCTGGATTTGTGTTTACATTTCTAATTTGATAGCATGCAAAGTACCTTCCTGTACCAGAGATGCTAGCATGTAGGGGGTGAACACTCAGTAGGTACAGCTCCACTTCTCCATATTCACTGGGTTGTGTAGATATTGTCTTCAGCAATGGGGACCTTGACACCGGTTTGTGGAGAGCAATCTATAGTACTGGCAACAGTGTGGGTTGTTTAGGGGTTCCCACGGGACCCCTTTGGCCAACAATTCAATTAAATATAATGAGATCCCAGAACTAGAAATTTGATTTGGTGACAAGACAGGGTCAGTTGGGGCTCTGTCTCCCCCATTATTTGGAGATTTCACTTAGATTACTTTTATATATGTGTGTGTTTTAGGAAGCTTCTGTTGTATTAGTTTTCCATATTCTCCCTCAAATGGCCTTAATTTTAGCATTTTTTTTTCCTTCATTCTCCTCCTTGTCCCCCTCTCCCCTCACCGTCTCCACTTGATCAACTCAATCCAGTCTCTGCATTGATGCATAACTTTCTACTCTATTTCCTTTTCCTAATGAGATCTATCTGCCTCCACATCACAGTCCCATATCCTACACCTATCCGCTGTGGCTCTATGGGTTGTAACTTGCTTATCATTGATTTAATAGCTAACATGCATAAGAAGTGAACCTATAACGTAGTTCTCTTTCTGGGTATGAGTTACCTCATTCAGGATGATTTTTCCTAGTTCCACCCATTAACTTGAGAATTTAGTTTTTTGTTTGTTTGTGTTTTTCTTCTTGTGGCTGAATGATACTCCATTATGTTAATGTGCCATATTTTCACATTTTCCTTTTCTTTTTTTTTGTGGTTGCTCAAGACAGAGTTTCTTTGTATAACTGCCTTCGTTGTCCTGGAACTTGCTCTGTAGACCAAGCTGGTCTCAAACTCAAATAGATCCATCTGCCTCTGCTTTCTGAGTGCTGGGATTAAAGGCATGCACTACCATGCCCACTTATGACATTTTCTTTGTCCATTCTTCTCTTGAGGGACATCTAGGCTGTTTCCGATTTCAGACTATTATGAATAGAGCAAAAATGAACATGGGTGAACTAGTGTCTGTGCAGCAGCATGAGGCATTTTTTGGGTATATGCCCAAGAGTAGTATAGCTGGATCTTGAGGTGGATCAATTCCCATCTTCCTGAAGAACCACCACACTTATTTCTATAGTGGTGTGAAAGTTTGCAGTCCCACCAACAATATATGAGTGATCTCCTTATTCCACACCCTTACCAGCATGGGCTGTCATTTGTCTTATTGACGTTTGCCATTCTGATGGGTGTAAAATAAATTCATAAGGTAGTTTCGATTTGTATTTCCCTTATGGCTAAGGATGTTGAACATTTTTTTAAATTTGTGGCGAGTTTAGTTTCCCCAATTAAGAATTCTCTGTTTAGGTCTGTACTCCTTTATTTTTTTTTAAAGATTTATTTATTTTATGCATGAGTGCTATCTGCATGTACACTTTTATGCCAGAAGAGGGCATCACATCCAACTAGAGTTGGTTGTGAGCCACAATGTGGTTGCTGGGAGCTGAACTCTGGAAGATCAGCCAGTACTCTCAATCGCTGAGCCATTTATCCAGCACCTGTACTCCATTTTTTAATTGAGTTATTTCATTTTTTTTAATATCTAGTCTTGAGTTCTTTTATATATTTTTGATATTAACATTCTATCAGATGTGTAGTTAGTAAAAATAACTTCCCATTGTGTAGGCTGCCTCTTTCTCCTCCAGTTGACGGTGTCCTTTTCCACACAGAAGCTTTTCATTTTCATGAGGTTCAATTCCATGAATTCTTGATCTTGTTAGCTTGTGCTAACAGTATTCTGTTCAGGAAGTCTTCTCATCTATCAGTGAGCTCAAGTCTGTTCCCCACATTCTCTTCAGGTTCAGTGTATCTGAATTTATGTTGATGTCTGTGACCCATTTTGATTTGAGTTTTGTGCAGGGTTATAAGCACAGAACTTTTTGCATTTCTCTATACGCAGCCATCCAGTTTGACCAGCATCATTTGTTGAAGAGACTGTCTTTTTTTCCAGTGTGTATTTTTTGGTTTCTTTATCAGAAATTAGATCCTTAGTTGTGTAAATTTAAGTTTGGGTCTTCAATTCAATTCCATTGATCAATGTATCTGTTTTTGGCCAGTATTGTACTATTATTATCATTTAAACTCTCAATACAATTTGAGATTAGAGATGGGATCTCTCCAGCAATTCTTTTATTATTCAGGATTGTTTTAGCTATCTTGAGATTTTTGTTTTTGTTTGTTTTCTTCCACAAGAAGCTGAAGATTGTTCTTTCAAGATCAAGATCTGTGAAGCATTATGTTAAAAATTTGATGGTTTTTGCACTGAATCTGTAGATTGCTTTTGGCAGAATGAATGGATATTTTTACTACCTTAGAGCTACCAACCCATGAGCAAAGGAGCTCTTTTCATCTTCTAATATCTTCTGAAACTTCTTTCTTCAATGTCTTACAGTTTTTAATCATATAAGTCTTTCACTTATCTGATTAGAGTTACTCCAAGATATTTTATATTATTTGAGGCTATAATGAAAGGTGTTTCTCTGATATATTTCTCAGTATGTTTTTCATTTATATATAGGAAGGCTACTGATTCTAGTGAGTTAATTTTGTATCCAACTACTTTGCTAAAAGTGTTATCAGTTATAGGAGTTCCCTGGTGGAATTTCTAGTGTCACTTATGTATACAATCATATCATCTGCCAATAAAAACACTTTGACTTCTTCATTTCCAATTTGTCTTCCCTTGGTCTCCTCAGTTGTATCATTGCTCTAGTTGAGACTTCAAGTGCTCTGTTGACTACATATGGAGAAAGTGAACAACCTTGTCTTGTTCCTGATGTTAATGGAATTTGTTAGAGTTTCTCTCCATTTAAGTTGATGTTGGCTATGAGCTTGCTGTAATCTGCCTTTATTATGTTGAGATATGTCCCCTGTATCCCTAATCTCTCCCAGTACTTTTATCTGAATGGAGTGTTAGCTTTTGTCAAAGGCCTTTCCTTCAGCTAATGAAGTGACCATGTGCTTTTTGTCTTTCAATTTGTTTACATGGTAGACTACAGTTATCTGTTTATATATGTTGAACCATCCCTGTATCTCTGGGATGATACTTGCTTGATCATGGTGTTTAATATTTTTGATGCTTTCTTGGATTTGTTTTTAAAATGTTTTATTAAAAAATTTTGCATCTATGTTTGTTGTTCAAATCTTAGATGGTCTTTCAATAAAAATCCCAGAGTCAGATATCAGGGTGAAAGCTGAAAGATCAGAGAAGCAGAACAGCCAGCCACTAGTTCTTCCCTCTATGAAATCCTTAGCCTAAAGAGAGTGAGTTCCTGTTTCCTCATGCCTTATATACCTTTCTTTGCCCTGACATCACTTCCTGGGATTAAAGGCGTGTGCACTTCCCAGCACTGGGATTAAAGGTGTATGTCACCACTGCCTGGCTCTGTTTCAGTGTGACCTTGAACTCACAGAGAACCAGATGGGTCTTTGCCTCCCAGGTGATAGCGTTAAGGGTATGTGCCACCACTGCCTCACCTCTATATCTAATCTAGTGGCTCATTCTGTCCTCTGATCCTCAGGCAAGTTTGTTAGGGTACACAATATATTGCCACATATGTTCATAAGGGAAATTTGTCTTAATTTTCTTTCTTTATTGGGTCTTTATGTGGTTTGGGTATCAGGTATACTGTGTCCTCATAAAAAGAATTGGGCAGTGTTCCTTCTGTTTCTATTTTGTGGAATAATTTAGTGATCATTGGCATTAAGTCTTTTTTGAAATTCTGATAGAAATCTGTGCTAAATTCATCTAGCTCTAGGATTTTTCTTTCTTAGCATACTTCTAATTACTGCTTCTATTTCACTAGGGGTTCTAGGTCTGTTTAAATTGCTCATCTGATCTTGATTAACTTTTGTGAGGGGTATGTATCAAGAGAATTATCCATTTCTGTTAGATTTTTCAATTTGGTAGAGTACAGGTTTTTTTTTAAAGTATGTCTTTATATTTCTCTGAATTTCCTCAGTGTTTATTATCCTGTCCTCCTTTTAACTTCCAATTTTGTTAATTTGGATATTCTCTCACTTTTAATTTTGTTAATTTAGATAAGGATTTGTTGATCATATTGATCTTCTCAAAGAACCAACTCTTTTGTGTTATTAATTCTTTGCATTTTTGTGTTTGTTTTTATTTTATTGATCTCAGCCCTGAGTTTGAACACTCCTTTTGTGTGTAATTTTTTTAAAATTTTTAAATTTTTGTTCTAGAACTTTCAGATGTGCTATAAAGTTACTAGTATGAGATCTCTATATGTAGGCACTTATTAGTATGAACTTGCCTTTTAGAACTGTATACCAGCTTGCCTCTTTGAATTGTTTTCTGTAAGTTTGGTATGTTATGTATTCATTTTTATTCAATTCTAGAAAGTCTTCAACTTTTTTCTGGACCTGCTTTTCATTCAGTAGAAAGTTGTTCATTTTCCATGACTTTGTAAACTTTGTAAACAGAACTTCTGTTCTGTTGTTGTTGATATTCAGTTTTAAAACACAGTGGTCAAATAGAATGCAGGGTGTTATTTCAATTTTCATGTATCTACTGAAACTTATTTTGTATCTGAGCACATGGTCATTTTTGGAGAAAGTTACATGAGGTGCTAAGAAGGTATATTCTTTTGTGTTTGGGTGTGCTGTAAATATCTGTTAGGTCCATTTGATTTTTTTTCTTTTTCTTCTCTCTCTCTCTCTCTCTCTCTCTCTCTCTCTCTCTCTCTTTGTGTTAGGGTTTCTCTGTGTAGCCTTGACTGTTCTGGAACTTACTCTGTAAATGAGGCTGGTCTCAGACTCACAGAGATCCATCTGCCTCCTCTCCTGAATGCTGGTTTTAAAAGCATGTGTCACTAGAGCTCAGCTGGTTCATTTAGTTTATAACTTTAGTTAGTTCCAGAATTTCCCTTTGTTGTCTGAATGGCCTGTCTATTGGTAAGTGGGATAGTTAAGTCTCACACTATCAGAATGGGAGGATCAATATGTGATTTAAACTGTGTTATTTTGTTTGTTTGTTTTTTGTGTTGTTTTGTTTTAGAACTTGGGTGCCCTTGTGTTTGGTACATAAATATTAAGAATTGCAAAGTCCTCTTGATGGATTTTTCCTTTCATGAATATGTAGTATCCTTTACTACCTCTTTTGATTTCATTTGTTTTGAAATCTATTTTGTCTGACATAAAATTGGCTGCACCAACTTGCTTCTTACTTGCGTTTGCTTGGGTTAACCTTTTCCATTCTTTTACCACGAGGTGATAGCTATCCTTGATGTTAGTGTATGTTTCTTGCATGCACCATGTTTCTTGGATACAGTAGAAGGACGAATCTTATTTTTGTATCCATTTTGTTATCTGTATCTTTTTACTGGGCAATTGAGACCATTTGATGTTAAGAAATATCAGTGACCCATGATTACTGAGTCCTGTTATTTTTGTTCATGTTTTGTGTGTGTTCCCTCTTTTGGGTTGCTGATCTGGGATCATTTATTCTTTGTGCTTTTTTGAGTGTGAGTAACCTCTAATGTTAGAATTTTCCTTCTTGTGCTGTCTGTATGGCTGGATTTGCAGAGAGATATTGCTTAAACTGTCGTTGTTGCTGTTCTGTGTGTGTGTCCCCCATTTGATTTGCTGGTCTGGGATTATTTATTCCTTGTTTTTTATGTTTCCTGTTGTATCCATTTTGACTGTCATATCATTTTCTTCTATCATGTTCTCAATGCCTAAGGTTCTCTCTCCCATCTCTTATATTCTGTTGGTTAAGGCTTGCTTCTGAAGTTCCTAGTTAAGTTCCTAAATTTTTCATTCCCAGATTTCCCTTAGTTTGGGTTTTCTATATTGATTCTTTTTCCAATTACAGGGTTTGAACTGTTTTGTTAATTTCCTTTCACTGTTTGTGTTTTCATAGATTTCTTTAAGGAATTTTATTCATTTATTCTTTAAGGACCTATATAATATTTATAAAGGCTATTTTATAAATAATTTATAACATTTATATTTGTTATATATTTGTATTGATAAGGCTTGTATTTGCACATTTATATAAATATAATATATGTTTTAAATTTTTTATAAATATTTTGTAAATAATCATAAGGACTCTTATTTCTTTATCTTGTGTTTCAACAATGTTGTGATTCTCAGGTCCTACTTACTGTGGAGTTGCTGACAGGCTTTAGTGGAGATGTATTATCCTGGCTGTTATTGACTGTGTTTTTATACTGGTGAGTAGGCATCTGGGATTAGGAAGAATGTAATCCTAGGTCCTGACATTTGTTCTTCTCTTTGTTGGATATGTGTTTTGTTCCTTGGTTTTTTGTCACCTTCTCCTTTTTAGGAGAGTGTGCTGGCTGTGTGTTGCCTGGTAGGAAATTCTTCTGGGATCCTAATAAGTGTGGCCATTGGTATTTCTGGGTAAAATATGTTTCAAGGTTTTTGGAGCTGATACATAGCAATGGGGATGGGCTATGAGGGGCGTACTTGGGAATCCACAAGAGGGAGGAAAGCAGGATGTTCCATTAGGATCGGCTTAGTCTCCTGGAAACATGAGCAGAGAGTGAGAAGAGGCAACAGGCAGTCTGCTGCAGAGCTGGAGCTGAGACTAGGGGACTGGATATGCAGGAGAAGAGAGAGAGGTGAAGATCTGCAGTTAGTCTATCTGCTTCCCTTGCTGGCATCAAAGCAGTATGTGCTCCTAATTGCTGAACTATTGCTCTAGCCCTCTTTCATACTTCAGATGGTCAAATAATCACACACACAAAGAGGAGAGAGAAAGAAATGGGGAGAGAGAGAGAGAGAGAGAGAGAGAGAGAGAGAGAGAGAGAGAGAGAAAGATTTTAAGGTAAATTGATAGGACTTGGCACTCTCCTACTTGTCTGAATGTGATAGAAATCTATAAATATAGAATCATTTTCATATTTATCTACTTTTATTTAAGAGATGATTGGGTGAATTTTGTAATTATAAACATTGAATTCTAAAAATAGCTGATATTTGTTGGGCACTCATTATACACTCAATAGTCTTAAGCATATTGTTTTGTTATCTTTAATGTAACTAACACCTTGGAGTAGATTCAATTAAGCATACTCTGCAACCTATGGAAGCCTAGAAAAGAATGTATGTCTTCCCCCAAAATCACTTAGTACTTGACCAAATGGATGTGAACCTGGGTGTGTGCACTCAGATCTATTGTGTTGTATAGTGTTATATGGCTTGTGGTCTTGAATTGGAGCAGCTATAATCACTTCCATAAGACTCTTAGAAGATTAAGCCCATAAACATTCCCTTTGCAAGGAGCTTAGCAGGTCTCTGAGTCTCAAGAGGCTCCGCTGCTCTACTTTCCAAAGGTGTATAAGAGGTTAACAATTGCTGGGAGGTAGTGACTTTGTTTCTGTAGTTACCTTGAGTTGCCCACCCTCCTATGAATAATTCCTCACCCATGCTCCTGCTCATAACCTGGATCAAATCACTGGTTCCCCAGCCTAGACTTGGGTGGAATCTTTCTCCAGTCTGTCATCGCTGCTCTCTTTGGAGTGACCAGAAATACTCTCCAGGATGAGTAACACAAAAAACAGTGTCTTCTTTTGTTCCATTGCGGTGAACTTGGTTTAAGGATGTGGGGAGGAG
Organism: Peromyscus aztecus; assembly: GCA_902168405.1. NCBI lineage: Eukaryota > Metazoa > Chordata > Mammalia > Rodentia > Cricetidae > Peromyscus > Peromyscus aztecus. The sequence goes on from CABHPQ010152544.1 coordinate 30,674, forward strand.
TTCTGTTTCAGTTTGATGCAGGTGGATTTTCTTCAGGCACATGACAGACCATTATGCTATGGGTTGAAAGGTCATGTCAGTAGTCTGATTAGGAGTTATGTTATTTAGACAGATAGAGCACCAGGGATCCAGTGAGTGATCCAAAATGTGACCTTTGTGCTCCCACAGTTAGCTTTTTGTTTGTTGGTTGGTTGGTTTGGCAGACGAAGACACGGTGATCCTCAGGAGGGCAAGCTTGAACTCCCCCAGTTCTCCATTAGCCTTCCTCCTCTCCTCACTGTGCTGCCGTGCCAGGAACGGGTTAAGTACGCTCCACGCTCTCTTTTCCATATGATAATTCTTATCATGAGAACACATTAATCTTGTGCTATTTTCTGTTTCCATTACACTCGTTGTCACACAGGTGGAGCATCAGAATGTTAATGCCTCGTGTCTTCTGTGAAGGATAGTAGAATTCGCCACTGCTTTGACCTTTCCGATGTGCTGCGTTTCGATTGGGTCTGGAAGTTGATGATTAATGATAATTACAATAATTACACCACGGGATTCTGTTCAAAGGAAGCCACTTGAAACATTTAATAGAATCTTGAACAATCTCTGTCCCGATGTCCCCGTCTCTCCTCCTGCAACTCCATCACATGTTCCTGGGTGAGTAGGTTGGGAAAGATTTGGCCTCGGTTGAAACCAGAAGAATAAAAGAGCTGTGATTTGTGAGTCATGTTTTAGTTATATGAAAGAGGAAAAAAGAAATCAATTTCTAAATCAATAGAATGGTCCTTTGCCCAAACAGCTTTGCTTAACAAAGAGTGAGCATTCCATAAAACAAGGCTTCGCTTTCGATTCAGATCATTAGCTCCGGTTCCCATTAGCCAGAGGTGCCACGGGGAAAGGGGATATTTACTTGTCTCCTCGGCTCTGGTTGCTTGCCTTTAATTTTAGGGAAGTGTAGTTCTCTGGTATGAAGGGGTTATTCTATGCAGGCTTTGTACTTTTGTGTTCTGAGGCCTCCCAAACTGAATACTAATTCTCATGCATGCATGTACTATCGGAGCCTTTGCAGTGAGCAAGATGCTAATTTCCTGAGGGGATCTTTTTTCTAATATATAAATTATTTTTAATACAGAAATAGTAAGAGAAACCAGAATGAGGTTTTACTTGGAGATGGTTAACTATTTTCTTCATAGTGCAGTAAATTCTGCCTTACATTGTGATATCAGCACAGTATATCACTACCAGAAGTTTGGAGAGGTTGCTGTGCTACTGGGAATTCAAAGGGAATAATTTTCTAAAAACAAGCCATCTGATGGTGTGCTGTGGACAGTATTTCAGCAAGATGGAGATTTCTTAAGTTTGGGTTCTGTTTCCACTGAGACACAGTAAGAAGTACTTAGCCATGCCAGTGTCTTTGGCTGCTAGAAAGTGGCTTCCCCTTGTTCCTTTGACCTCTGCAATGACCTCTTCTCAGAGGAACACCTCCAAAGAGGTTCTGAGGAGGATCAGTTTCAGGTAGGCTGACTAACCCCTAGGTCAAGATGCCTCAATGTTTAGGTAAATAATTTGGAATATATTTCTCCTCTGCAGAAAATCTCAATGGATTATGCTGGAGCATACATTCCTGACAGTTTCAGCTGGCACCTAACTCTTGAGGAATATTTATAGTCACAAAGAATTTGATCTGGAGGGGTGTGTGTGTGTGTGTGTGTGTTTATTTCTGCTCATCTTAAACTTTTCCTCCTTGAGAGTTGTCACACTTCTTTTTGGCCTTCAGGATACCCATAGGACAAGTATAGGGCAGAAGGTCTTGTCTATGAGCATAGTAGAGCATGACCTTTGAAGTAAGATTCATCGTCATGGCTGCCTCTGGGCCTGTACTTCTCACTGGTAGCAGAAACAGAGCCTTAGAAGGACAAATATAAACTCTGCCCAAATGCCTGATCAGTTAGTGAACTGACACAGAAGTATCTAGAAAGCTCCACTCTTCAAGTGGAGTCATGCTTTTGGGAGGTTTTTATTCTGCAGAGATATTCAGCTCTTGTAAACATGAACTCAAGCACATCCAAATGGTGACAGTTGATCTTATAACCTGGGCAGTTTCTACGATATTAAATTGCATCCTGATTATTTGGAAAGCACAATGCTTTTGATCAGCTACAGAGGTCATGTATGTGGGGTCAAGTATCTCATTACACTGTATTTTCTTTCAAATGCATTTGTACCTTTATTTAATTCTGCTGCTTGTTTCTCTGGCCTATTATTGCAGCCTATTATTGCAGTTTCAAAAATAACTCCTATTCCCACTTCTAGAAGTTAAAAGAAACATTTCTTTAAAAAAAGAAAACAAGTGAATGTAATGACAAAGTTAATATTCCAGTGTCTGTGCATTGTGTGTGTCTGAATGTGGACATGAAAAAAGAAACAAAGTGGGTTAGCAGAAGGTACCTGTGCTAAAGGACTCAGTGATTGAAGGCAAGTTCACCTTGCATTCACTAGAAAGGAACGTGCCAGCTCCAGCATGGCAATACTGGGCAGTGTGCAAGGAACCAATGCAAATATCATAAGCTAGTTACTGTTTTGGGGGTTGTTGACTTAGTTTGAACAGCTATCCATGCCATGAAATGCTTTAACTGATGGACTCAGCCTTGAGTTTTATATGTAGCCCCAGTTGTTGCCACCCCCATCCACTCTTCTTTGTAACCCTGGTCAGTTCATCTATGAAAGAGGAGGTGCTATGTACAAGTTTAGGTTAGACACAGGATTTAAAAAAAAAAAAGCATGAAGTTACTCATCCTGAAGATAATTTTTAAGCATAGTGGAGCTTGACGCTTGGTGTCAGACGAATCTGTCAGAGCTTTAAGGAACTCCTGGCAAAGACACAGCCATGAGAGCTATGAGAAGGAAAAAAATGTCCCTGTTTTGACTCAGCTCATCTTTTGTGACTGACATTCCCAAAACTTCAAGCTTCTGGGCATGCTGATCCCTGGCTTGTGTTGGAGCCTATACTTTTCTGGTTTCTTTTTCCTCGATTGCCTACCTTTTGCATCTAGATTGATTTCTCTTTGCTTTGCTAGCGTATGACTTTATTTAGACCTCAGACCCACTGACTGACTCTATATTTGAAGACCAGCTTCAAACCTCACCCTCCATCTCTTCCTCTTAATACAAGGAAGAGATATGTATAGAACCAAGAGACCAAGCCCTTGGTCTCGCAGAAGTGTAGACCTGGGCCATTATCTTGCAACTCCGTCAGCTAATATTTTAGATGAGCTGAACACAGCGAAGCCTGCGTGTCCTTGGTTTGATGTGAGGTCATAACAATGTGGCTACACACAACTGACTGGAAAATTGAGGGACTACATTAACCAAGGTCCGCCTACACATTAAATCCACTGTGCTCATTGTGCTGGACATAAACCAAATTAAATGGGGTAAGAGGATGGGTGACTTCCAATAGTGGCTGTCGGCAGCTCTGTTTTTATTTGTTCTTGCTCATGTTTTGGAGGATGTGGTAGGCACTTGCTCATCCGCTGGTGCTGAGTTGAAAGCTTCTGTAACCAGTCTAGGTCATAAGGATTCTATTTGTCTTCAATGGCAACAGCAACAGGATGATGCTCTACCACCAAGAAATACCTAATTCTGCTGGCCAAAATGGTCCCACTTCAAATGTCATAAACTGACTCATTGCATTTCCTGGTCTTTGATAGTGCACTAAGGTATCATCAATGATTTTTAACTGACTATCCCAAGTCAGTGCCTGTGTCCTGTTTGTGTACCTGAGTTACATATTTTACCAGTGTTATAAACTTTAACAACTGTAAAAGCTCGACCATGTGTGCATGCTGTTTAACCATAGTAATCTGCAGATACAGTAATAAGCAGGGAATAATCATCCTCATTGGTGACTCCCCTGGACCTAGATCGCTCAATTCAGTGAGCTGCTTTCAGCATCTATGCTCAGCTTGCTGCTTCCCACAGGTGGAGAACGTGACATCGACCTTTGAGACTAATATATTTTTTTCTCATTTGTAGGGCTCCTGGTGGTTTACTTCTTCCTTGGCATTCTTCAGCAAAAACATCCACTTTGTGATTCCTCTAAAGATTGCCAACGTAAAACATTGAGCAAACTGAAAAGTCAGAGCACAAGTCCCTCTTCCTCTAGATATTAATCACTGGCTGGGAGTGAGTCAGAAGTCTGTGCTGCTGTGATTTCACTCTTCTGCCCTCCAGGCAGAATCCTAGCCTTATTTGTGTCTTCTGGAGCACCCAATACACTGCTGGAGCTCCATAAATAATTAATTCCCCCCATAATAAGGGGAAGCAGCAGCTTTCAAGAGGCTTCCTTTCCCTGCACTGTATAACTGGTGTTATGGTATTTTGACTATCAAAACAATGATTAAGCAGCTTTGGCACACTTCATATTTGGGCTAAATGCAATTCTGCTAATGCACCATCTCGTTCCTCCCTCCCCCAACACTCGTATTTTAATGATTTCTAATTAATATTGTAATATTTCTTGAATAATTCATGGTTTTAAACAAGAAAGGCTGGCACAAATTTATGTCAATCTGTTTGTGTACTGCAGAGCTGTGCATAACAAATAAACACAGGCTGCTTCCCTTGGAGACTGGAGAAGGGGAGGCGGGGAAGGAATGCATGGGAGAAAGGCTCTGGGACAAGGCTGCTCTGGCAGGTTAAAGGCTCCCGTGTAGCCCTAGGAGCTTCCCCAGGGCACCTTTGTCTTTAGAATCACCCTTTATCATTCCGTCTTTTCTCCAGGCACATGCCTAAGGCCCTCACATTGCTTCTCCTCACCTGGAACTCTGCTCTTCACTGTGCTGCTTCCCCTCTAGACCACCTGTCATTAACTCATCTTTTAGCTTAACTAAACATTGCTCGGGGATAGGTGTGAACTATACTCTGATCACCAGGCAAGACTCAATTAATAACAATTGGGTATGTGTTTATTCATTCGCCAACAAATATTTAATGAGCACTGCTGTTTTCTGCAACAGTGAAACTCTGGGGGCACACGAATTAGAGCCCTTTTGAAGGAATCTTGGGTAACTCACACAATTCCTCTTTGCAGACTCCAGAAGGATCCATTTTTAAGGAGGGAAGCTTCTGTGGTTCCTTATGGAGAGCTGTTGTTTATCCTTTCAAACAGTTTGGGTCACAGTTACTGTCATGTGGGGGCTTTATATTATTACTATTATCATTATTAGTGAAACAATCAGTTTCGAAGCCAGCAGAAACATTTCAGAATAAAAATATTATTATTCTGAATATTCTAAATTTTATGATTATAAATTCTTCCAGAGAGCCAAATGCAGAGACTTCTTTGTGGATGGCACTTCCTCTTTCTCTGGGGTCAAAAAGGCTGCTGCTATAAAGGCTGTTTCCATGGGGTATCTGTTGTTGTCAAGTGACTTCCAACTCCACCCTCCCCCTTTCTAGTGGCTAGGGAAAAAAACTTTAATATCTATCATTTCTGTTGGCATTAAGACACTACCAATGCTGTGCTGACCCTGCTGCTGGGGCCATTAATGTGTGTCACTGTTAATTAGTAGCCATTGGAATACTGAAGCTGGGACATGGTTCACTGAGATGGATGGGGCTGTTTTGATTGCTTTGCTGTGGCTGGGCTAACTATCATTTGTACTAATGATTTCCAAGTAGGTAGCAAAAGGGTAGGAGGGAAATGGCTTAATTTGATTTTTCCCTTTACTGTCTGTAAGAGCAATTTCAGTTGTGAAAATACTGTGGAGGCAATGGCTCCTGGATTCCTTGAGGTCCTTGGGAAGACAGATTGTTATTAACTGACCATAAAGAGATAGGGAGTGTTTGGTGATTATGTATACTGTATAATCTTCCCAGAATGGAGATAACATACCTGCCTTCTGATGTACTGCAAATGGCCTCTGTGGACACAATCATTCCATATGCAAAAAAGCATCTGCTGTTGTTGTTGCTAGTCTTAAGGACACCAGAAACTAGAAACAAAAGAGGTTCAGAGTAGTGAGATTATGTGCCTGGACGCAGAAGGGAAACGTAGCTTCTCCCCGTCCAAAGGGCATAGGGTCGGGGGTCGGGGGGTGTTTAGGGAGAGGAGAGAAGTTTGTAACTTTGGAAACTTCCAGAAAGCATACTTTCCTTCACTTCGCCTAACCCTCTTGACATCCTCCCTAACCACAAGGGCAGAATGAAGAGAGGACATTCTTCTGGAACCCAAACTTAACCAGAAACCCATGCTTCTAAGCTCTACCACACTGCCACACCAATGGACCATTTCAACACAAGTCCCTGTGGGCAGGTTCCTGTCCTTTGACTTTGCATCCAGGGAAGTCTCCAGACGCTGTCCCTGTACCTCTTGTCTCACAGCATCTTATTGTCTACTAAGCGTACTGGCTGACTCCATTCTCTCAGTTTGTAACCATCTTCCACCTGATCAACACTGGGATTGTCTCCTGGGACTGAGGGTGACTTATGATTCCTCATGGCTCTGCTCCTTTCTCTTTTTTACCTTCCTGAGTATAGCTGACTGTTGGTTCTCTAGGCCGTTCCACCATAAAAAATATTCTTACTATGTTTTTGTCATTTTTTTTTTTTATTTTATTATTTTATTTTATTTGAGACAAAGACTCTTTCATCCCAACCTAGCATTCAGTTCACTGTATAGCCCAGACTAATTCTCCTGCCTCAGCATCCCCAGTGCTGAGATTACAGGTTTATGTTACCTCTAATGGTTGAATAGTCTTAATTTTATCTCACATTTTTTGTTGAGCTAAACATTCTATTTTCACTTGCCTTTCTAATAACATTTCTTGGCAAAAAGCAACAACTAGATTTCTCACTTTATAATTGTTTTTCAAACAAAGGTGGGCTTCTGCTGTGTGTTACATCATTACCCCACAAATACAATATGCCACCTCCCATCGCAAAACACTCCGTGATTTTCAACTTACATGATTCTCTCCAGCGTGACCTGGTTGGTTATTTTTTCTCCCTACTTTCCTTCTTTGATTTGTATGACATCTCTCTCTTCCTCTCCCTCTCCATTTGTATCTCTCTAGTTCTTTGTGGCCCCTTCTCATTCTTGTTAGACAGGTCAAGTGTTTATCACTTAGGTGCTTCTGTTCTCAACACCCTCTCATCTGCTGTCCTTTTTTTTCAGGGAATTCGTTTTCCTGGCTTCCATTACTACATACAAGCTGACACTGTCTTCTGCTTTCCTTTCTTTTCAAGTATCTTTGACTTGGGGTCTTTTAGTGTTTTACCTGAAAACACATGGCTTCTATTGGGATCTCAAGTCTTTTCCAACCATGAATATTCAAACCCAAACTGTGGCTCTGCTTCTTCCTTGGGGTCATTGGAACACTGGTCCATGAGGGTGGAGGGAGCAGAAGCAGGGAACAGGGTTTGGATGGCTGTGAGTATGATGGAGACAGCCCTCTGGGAGATGACTTCAGTGAATCAGCTCAGCTTTATTCCAGGGTATAGGAATATATAGGATTGGGGAGCCTTGGGACAAACTCTAATTTCATTAAGTGGCACAGTCCTATCATAAGGCTTCATGTGTGGCAGCAGGATCCTATAGAAGAACTCCCAGTACAAGTCTTGATTACCATATGGGCAGCAGGGGAAAGGTTTCCAGCAGGGGACTGTGCCAAGGGTCAAGATAAAGATAAATCAGGCATCCAGGCCTAGAGACAGCTTTCAGATAAGGTCAGTCCTCTGGGCCCAGGGGCTTTCTCCAGAAAAGGGCAGGTAGAAAGCAGGAAGATCTCGTTGGGGAGGGAATCCCCGTGTTGCTGAGCTTTTGGAGAAGGTGGCCAGGCCATGATAAACTGCAACCTCTGACCAGAAAAGCCTCCCAACACCAAATAATCCTCCTTTACTCTGAGCCTAAAATCTGACCTCCTCCTGTTTCTCCAGTTCAGAACCTGGTGACCACATATCCCATGGTCCAAACTCAACTCTGCCCTTCCTTATCCTCTATCTTCACTCATTACATCCAGTGTGGAACTAAGTCCTTTTCACTTTGTATTTCCTTGTTATCCTCAAGGTCACAGTGTTAATTTGCATTGTCCTCATTATAGGGACTTTATTTTTTAAATTAGGGATGTCATTTCCCTGCTTAGAAATCTTGAAATCTCTGGGAGTCTCACAGGCCATGCTTGCCATCCTTTCCACAACACAGCTTCCTTGCTTAACATCATCCTCTGTCCTCTCCATGTTCCAACGCCTCCCTATTTCACGTTCCTGGGTGGCCCTATCCCCTCTCCTTCCTTCATGTTTGTGAAAGCAGGATCTTGTTCCTTCATGTCCCTTTCCTGGCATCTTCCACGCTTCCACATCATTGTCAGAAAGCTGTCACACTCCTTAAGCAGTCCCGAACAGTACAAGGGAGATTGAAGACCATTTCTTCATTGTGTTCTGTTTTTCCCAAGTTCCTTCCAGCTGAGCTCTAAGCACCTTGAAGGAATAAATACTTTTTGTATATAGAGTACCTGGTATCTGCCTAGAACAGTGTAACTGATAAGTAAGTTTGTGTGTGTGTGTGTGTGTGTGTGTGTGTGTAGTCACAAAAAAATCCCTTACTTACTAAAGGATTTTATTTTTTTCCACATTAGAGTCACACTTTTTAAAAGGTAAGACCCAAATTAGCTATAATCCTGGATGCAGAAAGCTAGATTTCAATTGTGTCCTTGTAAATTAATAGACATATGACCTGAGCTGAAGTAGTTGATCTTTATGGTCCTCAGACCTGGCTAGAATTACCATATGGTTTGAACTATTTTTTGAGGAGACTAGGGTTTCTGAAAGGCAAGAGGAAGGATGCTGATAAGGGACTTTTTACCCTTCTTTGTTTCTTAGAACAGCTTGGCTTCCATAAGCTGCAGGTATCATGATACTGTGTAGAATTTTCTTTAAGCCAAGTATCCTGCTTCTTAAATATAATTTAGAAACCACTTTACAGGGTTATGGCTAATTCTTCTCTAGCTGAAAAATGTCTGCAGTTCTGTGAGCTGCATAGTAATATTGGCCTGACAAAGCACTCTTGAGCACTCTTGCTGCAGCCCAGTGGAGAGGCATCATGTGATCACTGCACAAACATTCAATTTTACACTTTCTACATAGATGAAAGCGCTGGACACAGAGGGAAGCAAATAGGAGGAGAAGGGAGTTAGGTCCATGGAAGGGAGGGCCCAGAATGAGGTCAGTTAGCTGTATGTAGGTGAGTCCCTAGTTCTTTCTGATCACAAGTCCTGGAAGAGCATGCTTATGAAGTCAGGTGAGCAGGAGAACAGCAGTCACTCTCTCAGGAAACTCGTCCTTCACAGTGATAGCTAAAAATGCAGTAATCAAAGTAACGCATTCTCCCTGCAACAGGCTCCTAACTGTGAGCCTGCAACTTCATATTTAATAAAAAGCATGGGTATTCAGTTCCAGAGCTGGGGGACAATTACTTTAGAGTTCAAAGAAAGTGTTTGTCTCTTAGGATAATGCTGTGTGGACTGTTGTGTATGCAATTTCAGAGCTGTTCAGAGTTCAACAGTGACCTAAACCTGTCGTTATTGGAGCTGTGTGTTGTGCTGAAGGTCTGGAGTTGCATGATTTTTCCCTGCAAATCATCAATAACGTTCTAATCAGAAGGTGTGCTACATGTAAGCTGCACTGTTTATTCACTTGCTGAAGTGGGGGTCTGGGGAAGAGGTGCTTGGAGGGCAGGTAGGGCCAGGCAGGTAGGGCCAGGCAGAGGCAGAACAAGCCCTCAGAATGAGCTCTGGTTTGCAGCTTATTTAGATGCCGGAGGGAATGTTGACTCTGACGAAAATCAAATACATTAACACAACATTCTTTGCATTTTAGATGCACACACAAACAAGCCTGAAACACACACCTCTTTAAATGTCCTTGAGAGAAAGCAGAAATTTCGCCTAATTATGAAACCAAAGAAAGGAAAAATTAATCTAGGTGCTGAGGGGCAGAAAATGAAATGCTAAGTAAAGTTTTTTTTTTAAAGACAGGAATGTTTTCTCTTCAAGAATTGGGGTTTAAAATCTCATGAAATGTGCTGTGTAAAGTCTGATTGTCCTCAGACCCTTTACTTGGAAAAACAACGTGGGCGATGGCTGATATTTCAGGGTATGAAATAGCCTGTTTGTAGTAACCCAATGTAAGGCCGCGGGGCTTTACTAACCTAATGAGGCTGGAGGGCTATCTGACATTTTCTACCAGGTTTCTGGAGACTGGCAGGTTGTTGTGGGTGTCCCTGAAGTCATTCGCCTACTAACATGACCAGTCGAAAATCCAGAATTGCTAGCTAATAGCAGATTTGAGATTTGTTATTTTCCCTATAAAATATTGCTGCAGACAGAGGAAGAGGTCAGACGTAAACTTTCATTACAGTAGTTAATGTTTATCATTCTCCAGCCCCCGAATGTCAACATGCTCCAAGCCATAAACTCAATCAAGTGGGGCCTTTCCGAAGCAGCAGACCACTGTATGTTTCACCGTGCACAAATCCAATTTTACTTGAAAAACATTTCAGTACATGGGAATATCATTTCCTTGTTTCTTTAATTGGTATTAGCTACTCTCCAGTACTTGCTCTGATGAAACTGGCGGGTCATAAAGGATCTGACTTGGGAAACAGGGGATCCTGTGTCCTTGACTGGAACCCATGCTTTACTTGGCACACCCAACTTGGCTTGCCTGATGCTTGCAATGAAGGTGAGATAGCCTCTCATGAGAAGACTGGCTCTGTTCTAAGTGATAGGGAATGGCTCCTGGGAAGCGAGAGACCTTTCTGTCTCCTTCCTCTGAGGCATTCTGTATGCATCTATCATCCTTTCCTGGATTCTGGTTTTTGTTTTTTCCGTACTCTAATAATAACCTGGTGTGGGACTGACCGCCTTTCCACATTAGATACCGAACCATTCTGTCCTTGCTGTGTTTGCACCTCCCTGGGCTCTGAGCTGTGGAGTTTGTTCGAAAACAGCTTCCTTTGGGTCGTTTTGTCTCCAAAGGCTGCACAGGCCTCATTTAGCCCAGTGTTTTACATGTGTTGTGTTTGTACTGCAGAACAGGTGACGAACTTCCTGGCCCAGGCCCTTCCTTTTCCATTAGAAGTTGGAACGCATCGCAGGTGTGTGAGAGTCGGCTTCCTAACGTCTGGGTCCAACGAAGTCAACATCTGAGTGCAAAGCTCAGCCCTGCAGAGGCTGCCCTGCGGCCTCGTGGGGGCTTTATATTTTCTTCTGTGATGGATTCCCCGCTGGACTCCTGTACATGAAAGTACAGACCATGGCTGTTTCATTGCCATGTATATCACCTTTATGGCACAGTCTTGGACACTTGGTAAGTAGAAACTAAACTAAAATAGAGATTGAAAAACTGAAAGAAAGTCTATAAAGGTTTCTACTAGCATGCAAGCTTTCCTGCTTTTCCAAGTTACATTTGGAGCAAAGTGTTCGGACACTTTAGTGGTTTCTACATCTACATGGAAAATAAGCACAAGCACATGTACTCAGGTCGGCCACACGCGTAAAAAAATGTTTTTCTACCTCGTCTGGGAGGCAGAGGTAGGCAGGTATCTATGAGTTCAAGACCAGCCTGGCCTACAGAGCAAGTCCTAGGACAGCCAGTGCTGTTACACAGAAAAGCCCTGCCTAAAAAAAGAGAGAAAAAAGAAAAAAAGAAAAAGAAAAGAAATGAAAAAAAGAAATTTTTTTCTGTTTTTATCCCTATAATGGAATGCTACAGTGCTATGAAATATTATAATTGCAAAGATAATTTAATATTATGTTACAAAATGCTCCAAAAATAACAGCATAGAAAAGGATTTAGTTCAAACATATTACCAATTCTAATTTTATAATACGTATAAATTTAAAAAAAGGGAAAAATAAAAATAATTTTGTGAGTGCTGATATTCTCTGTAATAGAATGAATTACTCTTCATGTTTAAAGAGTTTTCAGTAGAATGCATATATTTATTTAAAAATCAAATTGTGACATACTTGGACTTTGAGGAGAACTTTAGGATCATCTTATGTGTCAGTCAGCAGTATATTCCTTATGCAGATAATGGATACAGTTAATTGAAAGTTGAAAGAGTGAACAAAAATGGTTTTCAATGAATATATTGCCATCTAGGATTTTTTTTAAGAATAACATAGCTTATAGAAGTATCATTAACCTACTAATGACTATAAGGATGGAATGTATATAACTTTTTAAAAAAAATTTATTTTATTTTATAATTTAATTTAATTTTACATATCAGTCACAGATTCCCTTGCC
>CABHPQ010152545.1:0-23588 GCA_902168405.1 Peromyscus aztecus
TTTTTAAATTTTTTTTAGCATTAGTATATATATATATATACACACACACATATATATATCTGACAATTTTCAATATGTATATGATTTTCCTTCCAATTGCCTATGATGTTTCTGTGAACTAACAGATGAAGGACGCGTGTAAGCACTCCACAGAAAACCCTCAGGCTTCGGTGCAATGAGAACATTCACCTTCAGTCTCCCTGCTTAGTTGGGGAACGAACCTGAATAAATTTAGTGCTTTTCATTTCCTTTCTCCTATCCATCCTCTGTCAAATAAGAATTTAAGTGAAACAATTACAAAGTCAGAGAAATGAATTTAAAATCTTCAATATTGAGTAAATTTATCAGCCATAGATTCAGTTTCCCTTTAGCTGAAAATTCATTGCATTCAACATCTAGTTTTGTGGATTTGGTAGGTATTTTTGATTGTTTTTTTTTTCCAGAGTCATGATAATATAGTCCAGGTTTGCTTTGAAGTCAAGAAAATTCTCCTGTCTCAGTTTCCCAGATAATAGTGCTGCCATCCTTGGCTTCTGATTCTATATCTGAAGCAATTGGATACACCATTTTTCTAATTTCCCTCCTGATTCTCAACTAATTTTTAAAATGTTGATCCCATTCATAAAACAAGGTCATTTTATTCATGGAAACCATGGGCATTCCATGTGGAATACATACTCTCTCGCCACAACACTGAAATTGCCTCCTACCTGGTTTTTCAATGTACCCTTCATGTAGTTACTTGAGTGATCCTTTTTTTTTTTTTTTTTTTTTTTTAAAGTAAATCTGGTCATCTCAGTCTCTACTTAGCACCATTTCAGAGTTCCACTCATTGAACTTTCCCACCCAACAGGATAAAGCTCAAACTGCTTATGGGTTCAACCTCACCCACTAGCCCCTCTGTCCCTGTTCCCAGAACTGAGGCTTTTGAGCACCGGCAGGCTGCCTTTGTGACTGCAAGCAGTGAAACTCTCCCTTTTGTCATCTAGTGAACTTTTCCCTAAGATCGTAGTCTCTTCCCTTCTCGCTCCTAAAGCGATATTCTCTACCCATTTTTAATCGCAGTGCATTTTGTTTCCCCTTAAGTTGACTTAAGCTATTTGAGTAAGGGAATTGTGTCTTTTGAAAAATGTTCAGGCCAGGTGGCAGTGGTGCACGCCTTTAATCCCAGCACTCGGGAGGCAGAGCCAGGCAGATCTCTGTGAGTTCGAGGCCAGCCTGGTCTACAGAGCAAGATCCAGGACAGGCACCAAAACTACACAGAGAAACCCTGTCTCGAAAAAACAAACAAACAAACGAAAGAAAGAAAGAAAAGAAAAAGAAAAACATTCAAATTATCTTTTGTCTCCTCTCTCTTTCTCCCAGTTGCCCCTCTCTGTGTATTTTCTCTTAGGGAAGTCAGAGGACAACCCAGTTTTCTTTTTTAACCACTTGGGCCCCAGAAACTGAGCTCCACTGTATTCTGGCTGTTGGGCTTTGCAGGCAAGGTGCTGAGCCATCTAGCCAGCCCTAAGTGCCATGTCTGCTGTATGTAAGCACGGAAAGATCTTTAAAGTGGGTGGATAACCTGGTGAGTTTCAAATGCTTCTATTGGGAGAAACGATTGTTTCCTTCTTTTGACCACCTATTCTTTGAGTTTAGGTTGGGAAAAGCCATCTGCTGTAGTTGTTTTCACTCTTTATACTCTGCTGTTCTGGCTCTTTGGGGGGAGGGGAACTACCCAGCTCCCAAATAAATCATATTTATTCTTAATTATAAATATCTGGCCTTAGCTTGGCCTGTTCCTTGCCAGCTTTGAACTTAAATTATCCCGTCTACCTCTGGGCTTTTTTCCTTTTCATACTTTAAGTATATCTTACTTACACTCTTACCCTGTGGCTGACTGGGTGACTAGCCCCTGATGTCCTCCTCTCCTTGTTCTCTTGCTCTTCCTTCCTCTCCTTCCAGATTTCTTCTTCTTATTTTTTCTGCCTGCCAACCCCGCCTATCCTTTCTCCTGCCTCCCTATTGGCCGTTCAGCTCCTTATTAGACCATCAGGTGTTTTAGACAGGCACAGTAACACAGCTTCACAGAGTTAAACAAATGCGACATGAAAGAATGCAACACATCTTTGCATCACTAAACAAATGTTCCCCAGCACAAACAAATGTAACACATCTTAAAATAATATTCTACAATCTGCTTCTTCCAGAGATGGCACTGGTTTGGCATGGTGTAGCCACAAAAACGGCAGCAAAGCTCCCTGCAGCACTTTCCCTCAGATTGAATTGTATTCTCTGGACAAAGAAATTCAAACACAGAAATCAAAGCGTTCATCTCTTGTGACATGGAAAAACAAGAATGTCAAATGAATTTGCCAGTTCCTCACTTTATATAGGCTATCTAGATCTCTAGACATTAGGACTTGAAGGAATCTTTGACTGTTAATGCAAGCAGGATCCTAATTAGTCTTAACAATAAAAACCCAGAGTCAGATGATAGGGTGAAAGCTGAAAGGTCAGAGAAGCAAAGGAGCAGCCACAGTCAGTTCTTACCTCTCTAAATCCTCAGACCAAAAGTGGGGAGATCCTGTCTCTACAAATCCTCAGACTCAATGGGTGAGATCTTGTCCCCACCTGCTTTATATTCCTGTCTCTACCTCCCTAGTGCTGGGATTAAAGGTGTGAGCCATCACCAACTGGCTGTTTCTCTTTTAGACTGGTTCAATCTCATGTAGCCCAGGGTACCCTTGAGCTCCTGATCTTCCTGCTTCCTCCTCCCAAGTGCTGGGATTAAACGTGTGTGCCACCACCACCTAGCCTCTATGGTTAACTAGTGGCTAGCTCTGCTCTCTGATCTCCAGGCCAGCTTTATTTGTCAGAACACAAACAAAATATCACACAACAGTTAATGAACCAGTAAATCAGCCCCAGGCTTCAAATATAGACCTGTGAGTTGAATCGGCCAACAGTAACAGTGGTTCTTATGAGGGCTTTGTCCTTCAGCTCCACCAATTAGGTTTTGTGGTCAAGTAGGTTTTCATTTTGTTCTTACAAGTCAAGTCATCATTATGGCAACATTGCTACAGCTGTTTTACATTTTTCAAGACTGAAGTACTCACTTATTGCTGTTATTTTACTCTCTTTTGGGGGGCCCGCCACCCAGCTCCCAAATAAATCACTCACGGAGGCTTATTCTTAATTATGAATGCCCGGCCTTAGCTTGGCTTAGTTTCTAGCCAGCTTAACTTATCCTGACTACTTTTTGCCTCTGGGCTTTTCCCTTTCTATTCCTAAATACCTTTCTTTGTTTCTTACTCTGTGGTTGGTTGATTGTGTAGCTGGTGGCTGGCCCCTGGAGTCCTCCTCCTCCTCTGGCTGTTAGATCGGAGATCTCGCCTCCCAGTTTTCTTCTTCTATATATACTCTCTGCCTGCCAGCCCCGCCTATCCTTTCTCCTGCCTCACTATTGGCCGTTCATCTCTTTATTAGACCATCAGGTGTTTTAGACAGGCACAGTAACACAGCTTCACAGAGTTAAACAAATGCAACGTAAACAAAAGTAGCACACCTTAAAATAATATTCTACTACACTCCTGTAGTTTCAGTATATTGACAGAGTCATTAAAAGGAAGAAACGGGCCTATGAAATGGCTCAGCAAGCAAAGATGTCTTCGGCCAAGTCTGATGACCTGAGTTCCAACCCCAGGCCCCACATGCTGGAAGGACAGAACTGACTCCAGCAAGTTGTCCTATCACATCCATACGCACACTGTGTTTCATGTGTGACCCCCCCCATATGCACAGAAAAGTCAACTAATAAATGTAATAAAAAGAGAGGTACAGGAATGTTGTTTAAATTGCTGTACATACACCAGCTGCCCAATATTTCTGAATGAATAAAAACAGTTTCGTTGTGAAGTCTTTTTCTTGTTTTGTTTTCATATGATGCTATTCAAATCTTAGATAGTCTTTTAACAAAAAAAAAAAAAAATCTGAGCCAGATATTGGAGTGAAAGCTGAAAGTTCAGAGAAGCAAAGCAAGCCACAGCCAACCTCACCTCACCAACTCCTCAGCTGATCTTGTTTCCTCAGACTGAAGTCCTCTGAGTCGTCACCCGAATGGATCTCAGCTGTACTCCTTTAGTTCCTGTTTCCTCATGCCATCCCTTCCTGGGATTAAATGTGTGTGTGCTTCCCAGTACTGGGATTAAAGGTGTGTGCCACCACTGCCTGGCTCTGTTCCCAGTGTGGCCTTGAACTCACAGAGATCCAGATGACCCTCTGCCTCCTGAGTGATAGGAGTAAGGGTGTGTGCCACCACTGTCTGGCCTCTATGTTTAATCTAGTGGCTGGCTCTGTCCTCTGATCCTCTGGCAAGCTTTATTGAGCACACAATACATCACCACAGTATGATATTCAGTTATTTTACCATTATTGGAAAGATTATTCCTTCCCTATTGAATTTCCTTGCACCTTAAAAAGTCAGTTGAATATGGCTGAATGCTCTATTTACTGCTTCTTCTGATTCATTGATCTATGTGTTCATCTTGTGGCCAGAACTATACTGTTTCTGATTAGTGGGTACAAAGTTGATTTTGAAATCAGGATACATGTGAAGAACTTTGCTAGTACTCCTAAGGAATTGGGCCTCAGATCCTGACAAATAACAAAACACCATGTTCAAGTGCCTGTTATAAAGTATACAAAGCCTGTTACAGATAACATGTCCAGGGTTTCTCTGTGTAGCTTTGCACCTTTCCTGGAACTCACTTGGTAGACCAGGCTGGCCTCAAACTCACAGAGATCTGCCGGGCTCTGCCTCCCGAGTGCTGGGATTAAGGGTGTGCACCACCACTGCCCGGCATAAAAAGCATCTTTAACAAATGGTGCTAGAATAAATGGATGTCAATAAGTAGAAGACTGCAAATAGATCCATACCTATTGCCATACACAAAACTCAATTCCAAGTGGATCAAAGACCTCAACATAAATCCAGTTACACTGAACTTTATAGAAGAGAAAGTAGGAAGTAGTCTTGAACACATTGGCCTAGGAGACCACTTCCTAATATAACACCAGTAGCACAGACACTGAGAGCAACAATTAACAAATGGATCTCCTGAAACTGAGAAGCTTTCGTAAGGCAAAGGACATGGTAAATAAGACAAAACAACAGCCTACAGAATGGAAAAAGGTCTTCACTAACCCCACATCCAACAGAGGGCTGATCTCCAAAATACGTGGAGAACTCAATAAACTAGACATCAAAATACCAAATAATCTAATTTAAAAAATGGGCTACAGAGCTAAACAGAGAATTCTCAACAGAAGAATCTCAAATGGCTGAAAGAAACTTAAGGAACTGCTCAACATCCTTAGTCATCAGGGAAATGCAAATCAAAATGACTCTTACACCTGTCAGAATGGCTAAGATCAAACACTGATGACAGCTTATGTTGGAGAGGATATGGGGCAAGGGGAGCACTCCTCCACTGTTGGTGGGAGTGCAAACTTGTACAGCTACTTTGGGAAGCAGTATGGTGACTTCTAGAAAATTGGGAAACAATCTACCTCAGGACCCAATGATACCACTCTTGGGCATATACCCTTGGATGCTCAATCATACCACAAGGATACTTGTTCAACTATGTTCATAGCAGCATTATACATAATAGTCAGACCCTAGAAACTGTGGTGATATACTGTGTACCTTAATAAACTTGCCCGAGGATCAGAGGACAGAGCCAGCCACTAGATTAGACATAGAGGTCAGGCAGTGGTGGCACACACCTTTAATCTCAGCACTTGAGATCTCATGCCTTTGCTTGGGAAGCACACATGCCTTTAATCCCAGGAAGTAATATGGCAGGGCAGAGAAAGGTATATAAGGCTTGAGGAAACAGGAATTCGCTCTCTTTAGGCTGAGGATTTCATAGAGTTAAGAACTAGTGGCTGGCTGCTCTGCTTCTCTGATCTTTCAGCTTTCACCCTGATATCTGCCTCTGGGCTTTTTATTAAAAGACCATCGAAGATTCGAAGAAGAAACAACCTAGATACCCCTCAACTGAAGAATGGATAAAGAAAATGTGGTACATATACACAATGGAGTATTATTCAGCTGTGAAAAACAATGACATCAAGATATTTGCAGGCAAATGGATGGGACTAGAAAATATTATCCTCAATGAGGTAACCCAGACTCAGAAAGACAAACATGGTATGTACTCACTCACAAGTGGATACTAGATATAAAACAAAGGATAATCAGACTACAACCCACAGTTCCAGAAAAGGTAACAAGGAAGACCCTAAGAGGGATGCATGGATCGCCCTGAGAAAGGGAAATAGATGAGATCTCCTCTGTAAATTGGGGACAAGGGAGGGCAATAGAAGGGAGGGGAGGGGAAATGAGAACATGAGGGAATGTGATGGTCAAGCTTGGGGAGAGACAGAGTGGGAGAGCAATGAAAGAGATACCTTGATAGAGAGAGACATTATGGGGTAAGGGAGGAACCTGGTGCTAGAGAAATTCCTGGGAATCCGCAAGGACAACCCCAGATTAGACAACTAGCTATAGCGGAGAGGGTGGCTGAACTGGCCTACTACGGTAATCATATTGGTGACTACCCTAACTGTCATCATATAGCCTTCATCCAGTAACTGATGAAAGGAGATGCAGAGATCCAGAGCCAAACAGCAAGCCGAGCTCTAGGAGTCCAGTCTGTGATGGACCAGCCACCACTTTTATGACCCAGGGTACCTTTGAGGAGGGTGAAGTGAGAAATATTGGCTAGAAAGAGATACCTAGACAATGAGAGGAAAGACAGAAAACACAGGATAGCCTCGGGAGGGCCTGAGTCTCAACCCATCAGCCCTGAACTTTATTCCAAAGGGCTTTTTATAATAATGCCAAAGGGAGGAGCAAGTGTAGACTTTTACAAACACCTGATACTCAGGCCTGTGGTCCAGTCATCCTTTTTATGCAGACCTACTGGGCAAAGCCACTAGGAAACCCAGATGGGCTCCAACACCAGTTGAAGAGAGGGAAGAGGGGTGAAGATCATGATGGGGAAATCTACAGAGACAACTGAACCAAGCTCGTAGGAACTCACAAACTTTAGACCAACAGCTGTGGAACCTGCGTGGGACTGGGCTAGACCTTCTGCATACCAGAGACAGTTGTGTAGATTGGTCTGTTTGAGGAGGCCCTGGCAGTGGGATCAGGATCTATCCCTGGTGCAAGAGCTGGCTTTCTGGAGCCTGTTACCTATGGTAGGACGCCTTGCTCAGCCTTGATGCAGCAGGGATGTGCTTGGTCCTGCCTCAGCTGAATGTACCAGACTTAGCTGTCCCCCCATGAAAGTAACTTACCCTTTTGGAGGAGGAGATGGGGGGGATGGGTCGAGGTGGGGGAGACTGGAGGGGGGATTGGGAGGAGGGATGAGAGGGGAATCTGTGGTTGGTATGTAAAATCAATAAAATTTTTTAATTAAAAATATAACAAATACTAGAAAATGACAATGCTGTGTTTTTCTTCCAGGCATTGTGTAGTTCATGACCCAATCTCTCCCGCAGCAGACATAAGGGTAAAATAAGTAAGAACTACAAGTTTAGGTTCAAGATCTGCCCCTTCAAAGCTTCATTCTGCTTCACAAGTGACCTTCTTCCTTCTCCACAGACTTAACTGCAGGCAGAAGCCGAATCTTACACATATTGGGTAGGCAAAGTATTTCTACTATATCTGATGCATTTCTGGTTTCTTAGCATTGATGTGCTGTTATTCTGCTTTGCCTTTAGATGTGGTGGCATATGCCTGTAATCGGAGCACCTGGGAGGTGGTAGGGCCAGGAGGATCAGAAGTTTAAATCCTCCTCAGCTGCATAGTGATTTTGACCATCTGGGCTACACGAGACACCATCTCAACAACACAAAACAGAATTTCCATTCTCTTATTTTTAGTAGTTTCTCTTTCTCATTTGATAACTTTTATCATTCCAGTCTATTCAAGAATGTTTATCTTTATTTCATGGAGTGTGGCTATAATTGCTGTCTTACGGATTTTCAGCAATCAGATTAGAAACTGCAAAGCCAATGAGCCAAATTCAGCCTGCTGTCTGTTTCTGTAGAGTGTGTAAAAAAAAAAAGGAGGGGGGGAGGGGGTTTTCCCACAGTTAAAGTAGTTGGGAAAAAAAGTCGAATATTTTGTGATGCATGAATTTCAATTTTTTTCCATAAGTGGAATTTTATTAAAATATAGCCATGATTGTTTATTTACATGTAATCTGTGACATTTTGAACTACAGTAACAATTAAGTCATTGTGACAGAGAACATATGTCCCATGTACCCTAAAATATTCCTTCCATTTGGCTGTTTACAGAGAAGTCTTCCTCTGCATCTGGGTTATCCCAGACTTTGCATCTGTTGGGTGCCTTTTGCCTTAAGACCTGATCACGTTTTTCTGGTGGTTTGTATGTTGACTAATTTTGGATTCATCTAGGGCATTTTGGATACTATTTGATGGGACTCTGGAGCCTGTTAAAGTCATTTCAGAAATGCTGGTCAGTTTGTTTCAACAATAAATCAGAAGTAGGTTCACACCAAACGCTGTTTCTCAGAGTCTGTGAGAAGGTTCTAATGTTTCAGTTGTCAGAAAGCTTTGTAATGCAGCTTTACACTCACCCCATGTACGCCTCACTCAGAAGTGAGCCTGGGACAGTGTGAGGGATGTGCTGGGCAGTGCTCGCTGTCAACTCAACAGGCCCTGGGATCACCTTGGAGATGAGACTCCAGACATATCTGTGACTGGTTACTTCTGGGCATAAAATTGCACATTTTTAGTAGTGAATTGTATAGTAGTTGAATTATATCTCTATAAAGCCATTACAAAGACCAAGTATGTAGACCAAGATATGTAATTGCCAATAGCATGTGTTTCTGCTGCCACAGCGCCGTCCTTTGCTAGGGCAAGGTGACAGCTGTGGCTGCAAGGGCAGCAATACTGAAGTTGATCAGTTGACAGAAGGCAGAGCCTTCTATTCTTAGCGCTAAGATCCCAGAGGAACCAATGAGAACAGACACAGACACACACACTTGTCTTCAAACTCTGATCTCTCTTGCCCCCTCTTTTCCTCCCTCCAACAACTATAATGTTCATAAAGAAAACTTCTGATTTAATAACTCGACATTTTCATTTAGGGTAGGAAACAGTTCATATATCCCTATAAAACTAAGCTTTCTTAACAATAAGGTAATTCTGAATGTACCCAACTATTGCCTGGATCATTATCGACTTGCCTTTTAGATCCATTTTCTATTCACCCTTCCCTGTCTGTATCACAGGAAACTCCTTATGGACATTTTCATATAGGCTTGGCTTGACTTGTGGAAAGCACAGACAGGAGCCTGGAAGAAAGCTTGGACTTTGCTTTCTTTCAGGCCTTGGTTTGGGGCACAACCAATATCATCTTCTAGAGGCTGTTAGCTCCCTCTCCCATAGATACCCTCACAGCAGGCTCAGAAACATCACCCCTTCCTCTCTACTCTTCAAGTTGAGAGGGGAAGAGCTTCCCATTTTATTGTTCTTTGAAAGTGCCCATTCCTTGACAGCAATCCCTTTGCTTTCCTCTTTTAACTCCCCCCCCCCCATTTCCCCCTTGAGTGTACTGTAGATTTTTGATCCCTTGGGAACCTTCTTGATTGAACCACACTATGTCTTGTATCTGCCTAAATAAATGGAAGAACCCTAACAAAATCAAGTACAACGAATCCACCCAGGATGAGACTGCTATACACTCACTTCTGAGTAGTGGCTCCTTCTGAGAAAGAGCAAAGCAAGACCCAACTGCTCACTGAGCAGTCTCAATTCTGCTGCTATCCAATACAACAAGGGTTTGAGACAGTGTTAGATGTAGCTGAAGTTTTCTCCAGTCCTGCCTGGCCCACGGTCAGGGCAAATCTCTCTCACCCGCCAGTCCCGCAGTCGCTCAGACCCAACTGAGTAAACACACAGAGACTTATTAAATTGCTTACAAACTGTATGGCCGTGGCAGGCTTCTTATTATCTAGTTCTTCTATCTTAAATTAACCCATTTCTATTAATCTACACTTTGCCACGTGGCTCGTGGCTTACCGGTACTTTACATCCTGCTCCTCATCTTGGCGGCTGGCAGCCTCTCCTCTACTCCGCCTTCCTGTTACCCCAATTCTCCTCTCTGCTAGTCCCGCCTATACTTCCTGCCTGGCTACTGACCAAGCAGTGTTTTATTTATCAATCAATCATAGCAATACATTCACAGCATAGAGAACATCCCACTATTTCCCCTTCCCAGGGAAATCCATGTGTCCTCTTTGTTACTTAACTTCGCTGGGGCTGTGAATTATAGCGTGGTTATCCTTTGCTTTATGTCTAATATCCACTTACAAGTGAGTACATACCATGTTTGTCTTTCTGGGTCTGGGTTACCTCACTCAGGATGATTTTTTTTTTCTAGTTCCATCCATTTGCCTGAAAATTTCATGATGTCATTGTTGTGTGTGTGTGTGTGTGTGTGTGTGTGTGTGTTAACCACTGAGTAATACTCTATTGTGTAAAGGTACCACATTCTCTCTATCCATTCTTTGGTTGAGGGGCATCTAGGTTGTTTCCAGGTTCTGGCTATTATGAATAATGCTGCTATGAACATAGTTGAGCAAGTGTCCTTAAGGTATGATTGATTGAGTGTCCTTTGGGTATATGCCCAAGAGTGGTATAGCTGGGTCTTGAGGTAGATTGATACCCAGTTTTCTGAGAAACTGCCATACTGATTTCTGTACAAGTTTGCACTCCCACTTATGCAGTGGCTTCAGGCTTGTTAGTTATATCTACACTGTTCAATTTGAGACTAAAATGATTAAAAAATAAGCTCTAAAACACATATAGTGAGTAGTTATTGCTCATTTAATATCAGTCATGGACATATGAATGTCTTCTGCATTTTTAAAATATTAAGAAATGAAATAAAATGTACTGTGTTTGGGGGTTAAATGAAAAACCTACCTTATTGGGTTGGAAGGTGGGGAGGAGTTGGGAGAGGGAAAAGAATATTATCAAAATTTTCATTTTTTAGTGTATGTATTATATGTGTGTGCTTGTAAATGCAAGTACACATATATGTGTGAACATGGACATCAAAGGTCAATGTCAGGCATCTTCTTCTCTCACTGCCCACATTGCTTTCAGATACAAGGTCCCCCACTGAACTTGGAGCTCGTTGACAAGCTTGACTGGCTGATTAGTGTGTTCCAGGGACCTACTTGTCTGTATCCCCATCCCAGCACTGGGGTACTGAGGTTATCTCACTTTTACGTGGGTGCTAGAATCAAAACTCCAGTTCTCATCGACCCATCTTCACAATCCTGTTAAAACTTGGCTGATGATTTGTTAAGAGTGGTTAACAAGACATGGGAGGGGTGGCTTCAAGACATGGATTGAGCTACACATCTGTTTTCCCCTTTTCTTCACACCCTTCTGTGTAGCACATTTTGTTGTGCGCTGCCAGCTCACAAATAATGACACAGAGACTTCTTATTCATTATGAAAGCTCCACCTTAGCTTAGGGTTGTTTCTAACAAGCTCTTATAACTTAACTTAACCCATTTCTATTAATCTATGTGCTGCTGCATGGCTCCTGTATGTCCTGCTTCCTCTGCATCTGGCTGGCAGCCCTGCCTTTCTTTTTGCCAGAGTTCTCTCTCTGCCCAAAAGTCCCACCTATACCTCCTGCCTAGCTATTGGCCATTCAGCTTTTTATTAGACCAATCACAGCAACACATCTTCACACAGTGTACACATATTCCACAACACTTCTGCCTTGAAACAGATGTAACAGCCTAGTAACCATACCCGAGGAGGAGTGTAAGGTACTTGAGGAGTGTAATCCATGTCTAAAGTAGTGAAGCAAAAAATGGCCTTTGCAAACCATGGCACAAACCTAAACTGCCAATCTCTGGATTTATTATACATGACAGAATAAAGTCTGGGATGCAAGCCACTGTTCTCATCTAGGTTACTTTAAGTCCAAACAGCCCTCACCTAACTGAGACTGACAACCTTGTTTGGCCATGCTACCGCACCGGTAGCTCAGACTATTTGTTGAGAGTCACAGTACATTACGTGCGTCTGTGTTACTTGTGATATCGTGGTAGATTTAGCGAGGGTGGGGGTGGGCTCCTGTCACTGACACCTCCATCAAGCACACCCTGACTTTAATCCTTGGGCTCATCATCAGGCAAGCAAGGTGACTATAGCAACACCACCTTCTTCTTCTCCAGTTTCCTTAAGTACAGAGGAATAAAGAGGAAAACCTCTTTCCCTGAAGTGCCTATGAGGTCTTCTTAGGTTACCCTGGTTCTGACCAGGTTTGTGCACATGATGGTTTAGATATAAAATGATTTGTATCTTCAAGGCTTCTAGATTCAGGGAGAGGTGATTGAATCACAAAGGCTCTGACCAAGCACATGCATAAACCCACCGGTGAATTCATAACTCAATGGCATCATTGGGAAATGGTGAAAATGTTATAACTATATCTGGTACCATCTTATAAATGTATTTTTTCTCTGGATATGTAGCTAACTGTAGTAGATAATCTAATGACTGGCCAAATCCCTGATGCCTGAGAATGTTACACTACCTATCAGAAGGGTTTTTTGCTGATGTAGATGGAACCAATAGCTTTGAAGATGAAAGAGTCACAAGCCACAGAATATAGTCAACTTCTAGAAGGTTTGGAAAAGACAAGGGAATAATAAATAATGAATCCTCCTGTAACCTCTACAGAGGACAGGCGTGATGAACCCTCACTTGAGTTCATTGAGACTGACTTCACACTTGACCGCCACCACTGGAAGATAAAACCCCTTTATTTTAAAACAAGTAAATCTGTGACACTTAGTTACCATAGTGATAAGAAACTAACAAAGTATGTCAGGTGAATTCTTTTCTGACCAAGGAAATAGCCTTGTTGGTTTGCTATGCAGGGGGAGGAAGCACATATCCAGAATGGCGTGTGTTCTTCAGACCTCTTGTTGCTTAGAGACAGCCAGCTTCCAAGGCTGCCCAACACCAGTACTTTCTTCCAATCCTAAAAGTATAGTTCACCTAAGAAGAGGCTTGTCTTGCATTAATGTGCTTTAAATTTAAACTCTAATTAGCCGTGAAGGACACAGTGTGTCATTTCGTCAGTTCCCAGGGAAGATAATCTCTGGGTAGTGGTGGCGGAGTGGTATCAAGATGTAATAATAACAGCTTCAGCTAACAAAGACTTTTTAGTTGTATTAGAAAACTTAGCACTAAAAGCCTGATTGTCATGAATACAATGGTCACAAAGGGGATATTTGGACAATCTTAATCATACTGCAATTTTCTAATTTTGTAATGTTGACATTAAATGTTTGGGGAATTTTTGCATGTTGACTAACGGTGGAAGAAATCATTATAACTAGAATTCTTCCTTAAAAGAAGAAATCTACAGGGTGTTTCTGTTTCATGTGATAGGTAGTGATATAAATCTTATTTATTATAAACAAACTAAACCAAAACAATCAAATGCTTAAACTAATAAACTTTAGTGGTCATCGGAAACAATTGCATGATACTACTTGGAGAAAAACAATATTTTCTTTTAGAAGAGTTAAGGCAAAATAGAATAAAAGTCACACACACACCCCCAATTCTTTATTGCATGGTTTCCTTAGTGCTCATTAGTGATGCATCTGAGTGCTGTTTAAACGAAGGCTCCCTGGCATGGCAACTGTTGCCAGGTAGGACTCAGCTTCCTAACGTGTTCACAGGGAAGAGGCTTTGACGCAACCAGCCGAGGCACCCCTTGTGGCCCGTAGGGTGAGCACGTAAAGCTTGGTTTCATGGTCTCTATTCAGACACAGTAAATAAGGACCAATAAGGAACTCAATGAACTCCATCGACAAATGCAGAAATAAGGGAAACATTAGCCCTGTGTTGGGGGCTACGAGCATCTACTAGAGTCTACTAGCGTCGTGTTTCTTCAGAGGGTCTTGAATTTGATTTTATGTTCTTTACTTAATAGCACGAATCTTTCGCTTATTTTTATATAAAAAGATGAATAAGACTTCAGAAAACAAAGTTTTACCAACTTAATCATTTTCAGTGTTCGGATAACACACAGTCACACAGGTAGAGCCATTCATTTTCAGAATCTTTTGACCTTTACAATCTGAAACGCGGTTCCTGTTCAACAACAAGCTTCCTGTGTCCCCCTTCCCAGCAGTTATGGAGATCACTATTCCACTTCCTGTCTTTGAATCTGATTACCCAAAGGAACTCATATTTGTCCTGTTGTGTCCACCTTATTGTAGCCTAATGTCTTCAGCGTTCATCCTTTTTAAGGCTATCTAATATTCACCACATTTGTATCCCACATTTGTTTATCGGTTTCATTGTTTCTGGAGGTGACTTGTTTGCACACTTTGGCTAGTGTGACTAAAGCTGCAATGCCACTGGTGCACACGCCAATGTAAACAGAAGTGAAAGAGAGTGTGGACATGGTCCCAGAATTTGGAGGACAAGATATCGGCAGACTCTCTTAGCCTGTGGACTGCTATAACAAAATACCATAAACTGGGTAGCCAGTAGACAGCGTAGATTCAGTTTTCACATTTCTGGAGGCTGAAAAGTCCAAGATGAAGATGCCAGCAGGGTGGGTAGCTGGTGAAGGACTATCTCCTCCACAGATGATGCCTTTTAACTGCATTCCCACAGAGTGAAAAAGTAAGCAAGCTTCTCAGGGCCAATTTCATTGTTTTTTTTTTTTTTTTTTGGTTTTTTGAGACAGGGTTTCTCTGTGTAGCTTTGCGCCTTTCCTGGAACTCACTTGGTAGCCCAGGCTGGCCTCGAACTCACAGAGATCCTCTTGGCTCTGCCTCCCGAGTGCTGGGATTAAAGGCGTGCGCCACCACCGCCCGGTCAATTTCATTTTTTATAAGATTCTTCACTCAGGCTCTGATTGCCTTCCTCCATAGACTGGCTTGTGGCTAGAGTTTTCCTGCCTGGCCCACGGTCAGGATAAATCTCTTTCACCTGCCAGTCCCACAGCCGCTCAGACCCAACCAAGTAAACACAGAGACTTATATTGCTTACAAACTGTATGGCCGTGGCAGGCTTCTTGCTAACTGTCCTTATAGCTTAAATTAATCCATTTCCATAAATCTATACCTTGCCACATGGCTCATGGCTTACCGGCATCTTCACATGCTGCTTGTCCTGGCTGGCAGCTGGCAGAGACTCCCTCCACCTTCCTGTTTTTTTTATTCTCTCTGTTAGTCCCGCCTATACTTCCTGCCTAGCCACTGGCCAATCAGTGTTTTATTAGCAACACATTTGCCATACAGAACATCCCACAGCACTGGCCTTCTAATATAACACACTGGGAATCAGGATTCAACATATTAATGGAGAAGGTATAAACATTGAAATCAAAGCAGAAACTCCACATATAGTGAGGCTTTGAGTTGGTAAGTGCAGAAGGAAATTCCAAAACACAAGCATATGTCCAGTTACAAATCACAGCTCTAATGTACCAAGAACAAAATGGGGTTTAAAAGACATCAATGGAACTTTCTTTTTTTTAAGAAAGAAATTATTTCTCAGCATTTACTTTGAATGGGAGCAGAGTGCTATTATTTGAGAGTGTTGTATTTCATCTGGAAAACATCCAACAAATATAAGATGCTGATGGGAAACTGCTGTGATGTGGGATCTTTGTGTTTGAGATACTATAATATAAGCTTTTGATATTGTTGACTGGTACCCTATTTGTGAACTATAGGTGAGTGGTAATTGGCCAGTGGGTCTGCATCATTCTTCAAAATAGGAGCAAGCGCTGGTGTTGTAATTTTCAGAACATTTTATCTGAGTATAATATAAATACAAAAACTCACACCCTATTATAAACATACCCCAACAACAAGTTTTCACAAATGGGTCCCCCTTCATGGCTAGCACTCATCTTAAGGAAGAGATCACTAGGAAGGTTCCTCATGACCACTGTTCTACCCATAACCTCTACCCAAAGTAACCGCTCTTCTGACTTCTAAATGACATTGATTGGCTTTACATTTTTTGTTGAACCGTAGAGTATATGCTTTTCTGAGACAGGGTCTGATGTATTTAAGGTTATAACTAGTGATGAGTTGAACTTCTGCTCCTGAGGGTGGAATTATAGGTGTGCCAGTAAGCCTGGTCTGTGTGGTGCAGGGAATCAACCCAGGGCTTTGGGCATGCTTGGGCAGCACTTAGCAACCCACCTACATCCCAAGCTGCAGTGTAAGCCCTTTGCATGTGTTGTCTTTCATTCGCCTCTTGTTTGCAGCCATCATTGACACTGTTTTTGAGTGGTGATTTGCTTATTCTCATCATTTGTGTACTATTGTGTACTAACTTTTATATTTATTAAAGTAACTAATCAGATGTGTGCGTGTGGTATGTGTGTGTGTGTGTGTGTGTGCTTTGCATGTGTAGCATGTGTACGTGGAGGTTAAAGAACAACTCGCAGGAGCCTTTTTTCTCTCTTCGCCATGGAGGATCTGGGGATTGAACTCAGGTCCTCGAGTTTGGTGGCAAGTGCCTTTACCCACTGAGCCATCAAAGTCCTCCTTGTTCCTGCTTTAAAAAAAAAAAAAAAACATAGACACCTGAAGGACATGAAAGCAAATTATGCAAAAAAGTCCTTAAAATATCCAATGTCTGTAATTCTGAGTGTGATAACCACAATAATATGAAACAAACGTCTGTTCTATAAAATCTTCCATCTTATTTTCTACCAGATGGCAGAACCTTGAACTCATGACCTAAAAGTTCTAATACCAAAAATTCTTTTCATTTATAGACCCGTAAGTGGAAATGTGGACATATAATTCAGTATCAAAACAGGTAAAAACTCAATGAAGCCGGAGCTCTGGTTACCTGATGGCCATTGATTCAGGTTCCATTGATTTGAAATCTATTGATCTGAACTATAAAGACTGTCTAGTCCGAAAACACTTCTGTGACTATCATTTGTCAAAGTGTGAACATCCTGGAAAACATTTTCCAGGATACCCTGTAGAAAACTGGAGGTCGGCTGCGCTTGGATGCTGTGGGGAACGTCATGAAAAGTCCTCCACAGAGGCTTGGGCGGGGTTAGGAAGACAAGGGCTACTGAGGCACCCAAGCAGCCGTGGAAAGTTGCTGTTAAACATGAGCAAAGAGAGATAGGGGAAGGCATGTCCCTAGACTCCACAAGGGGCTGGAGCAGTGGAGGGTGGACTCCTGAGGTGAGAATAAAGGAGGGATGGATGTGAGGGACACTCGACCTCCAGTGCCAGTGACTGAAGGAGCCACTGTGTAGCCCATATGGATAAGCCTCCCAGGACACAAGGGCAGAGAATGCTGAGACCCGAATCCTGATGATTGGCTTAATGTACAGAGAAAACCAGGGTCAGAGGGCAAGTTTGATGGGGTGTCACATTAGCCCCGGACAAGTGAGGGACAACATTTCAAAAGGGTGCCACAATCAAGCTTCTCGTATTTGATGTGATTTCACTTCTGCTTTTAACTTCACGGTGTACTTTCTATGTCCCCTTCCACTTTAATTCTTACATTAATTGCTGTGTCACCTATGTGTGACCTTGAACTAAGGCACAACCCAAACTTCTTGGCACAACTGTCAGTAATGACACAGCTTCTGGGAAAAGTGTTTTGTCTTTGGCCAAAAGCTCTAGCCACAGCCTTCTCAGGAAACAGAATCATTTCTTGGGCTAGAATTTCCAACCAAGTTTGTACTGGGTTTTCCTGAAGTATTTGTCCACCAACAAGAAAATATGCAAATTTACATATAATATTGTATTTCCAAATCATTTATGGTATTTTTTAGATATATAATAAAGGTATTTTCTTCTTTGATGATAACTTTCCATATCTTAATTTCTTTTACTTTTAATCTTCAGAAATTGTGAAAATATAACCAATCAGTCAACAAGAATGTGGGGACTCTTCCTATATGACTGAAAATGCTATCAGGGTGTCTCAGGGTCACTATTACTGAGATGAAACACTGTGACCAAAGCAGCTTAGGGAGGAAAGGGTTTGTTTGGCTTACACTTCCTCATCTCTGTTCATCATCAAAGGACGTCAGGGCAGGAACTCAAGCAGATCAGGACCCAGGACCCAGGACCCAGGACCCAAGAGTGGCACCCACAATGGCCTGTACCTCCTCCATTCAGCACTAATTAAGAAACTGCCCTACAGTTTTGCCAGCAGCTGGATCGTATGGAGTCCTTTTCTCAGTTGAGGCTCCCTCCTCTCTAATGACTCTAGCTTGTGTCAAGTTGACATAAAACTAGCCAGGACAAAGGGGCAGCAAAAAGAAGCTGAAACCAAGAATTCTGGAGACTAAGAGGAATTTTTTTTTTTTAAATTTTAGACAAGATTTTGTTATATAATCCATTCTAGTGCAGAATTCCAATCCTCCTACTTCAGGTTCTCCAGGCTGGGATTCCAGACCTGTGCTACCAAACCCAGCAGAAGGAAATTACTTAACCAAATGCAAGAGAAATCCAGTGAGCGAGTGATTTGAATGGAAGTGGGCTGATGTTAGGTGTCTTAAGGATGTACAACCTAGAAAGCAATTTAATAACTCTCTTATTTTAACACAGAGATAATATACCATGATGCCAAGCACATCGGAGATGCGGTGGTTGGAACAAGAATAGGTTCAGATATTTGACTGCTTAGTCCTCAGGGGGTGACAGTGTTTGAGAAGGAACAGGAGTTGGAGGAAGTGTGTCACTGGGGGAGGGCTTTGAGCTTTCAAAAATCCATACCAGTCCCAGTCTCTCGGCCTGCAGATCAGGATGTACTCTCAGTTGCTGATCCAGGGCCAGCAATGAGGCCATGTTCCCGCCATGCTCCCTTCCATGATAATAGACTAAACCTCTGAAACTTCAAGCAAGCCCCCAATTAAATGTCTCCTTTCATAAGAGTTGCCTTGATCATGGTGTCTCTATTAGCAATAGAAGAGTGACTAGGACAGAAGAGGCTGAGGCACGGTGATAGTCCTGGAAATGGACGTAGCTGTTCTGTGTCTCAGTTTTCTCTCCCACCAAGCTGTAATAACAGTGAAGCCAGCTGGTTCTCCTTCTCCTTCTTCCTTCTTCTTGTTCCTCCTCCTCTTTTTTTTTCACCCCAAGACAGGGTTTCTCTGTGAGGTCCTGGCTGTCCTGGAACTCGCTCTGTAGACCCATCTGGCCTTGAACTCACAGAGATCCTCCTGCCTCTGCCTCCTGAGTGCTCGGATAAAAGGTGTGCATCACCACTACCTGGCTGTGAAGCTAGTTCTTTAAATAGGACATTATATATTGAACTTACTGAGAAATTGAGAAATTCAAAGATATTTTGCCAGTAATACAAGGACGGCATTTCTTAAAGCTCTTCTAATTTTGTCCCTTTGAGACCTCCTTAGCTCTTAGTCCCACTTCAGCATTGGGAAACCCAAGGGCTCTGCTGCTAGCCAGAGGAAATCCTAGGGAGACAGAAGGAGGAGAGGAAAGGAACAGCATCTCTGGCAGTTAGAGCAGGCCGTAGAGAAAGAAGGCAGGCAGACACAGAAGAGGACCCTAAAGCCACAGATGCAGTCCTCAAAGTAGATGCCCTTTGTTCAATTTGGCCCAGAGTTGTGGATGGATATGTTAAAGCAGGGATTCTTGTGTTGATTATACATAAACGTTAGTCAGGGGTGCCACAGGTTGCCCTGAGGTCAGCTGCCGCACGGCAAATCCCAGAAGTACAGTGATGAGAACCAGACGATGGGAACCCCTGTGCTTAGATCTGCTGAGCTAGGCTGTGGAACATGAACACAGCACATTGGAGTGATGTGTAGAGGAGTCTGTAGCAACAGTGGCAATTGAGAGGAAGCCGGACTATCCCGGAACAGCGCTGAGCCTCTTGCAAGTTGGGAACTCGAAGGCGCAATCTCAACAGCCACAGGCTTCACATCGGAAGCCCCAGCTGAATGGTCCAGAGGTGGAACCAGCTGACTTTCTTCAGTTTAGGCAGCCCAGATGGCCATTCCCCATGGAGGAGGTTTGCTGGAGGTTACCAAGACCATCTGGGGATAGGCGCACAGCTGCTACCACATAATCTCAGTGGCCACCTGTTAGCTTGGAGTCGGGAGGAAATGCGGAAATCTGAGCATTTTTTAATGGAAAGAATTGAGAATTAATTTTAAAAAAATCTCTTTAAACGTTTGAACTAATGTGACTAATTTGGCTTTTTCTTTTAGATTGAAAAAATGTTTTATTAACAAAAAGGGAAGTTTGAATTAGAATCGGGAACTACCCAAAGTAGCCCACCACAGTAGCCTCGACAGCGATGACGCCTCTGCAGTGGAACGACGAAGCTATCCACACCGTGTGGTGATGTTTTATTTGTGCTCTAACAAATAAAACTTACCTGGGCATCAGAGGACAGAGCCAGCCACTAGATTAGACACAGAGGCCAGGCAGTGGTGGCACACACCCTTAATCCTATCACTCGGGAGGCAGAGATCCATCTGGATCTCTGTGAGTTTAAGGCCACACTGGGAACAGAGTCAGGCATGGCGGCACACACCTTTAATCCCAGGAAGTGATGGCGGGGAGCAGGAAGGCATATGAGGCCTGAGGACCAGGAACTAGGGGCTTTTCAGCAGTTCAACTGAGACCCTCAGGGGTGAGGACTCAGAGGCTGGTAGACGAACTGCTACAGAAATGGAGGCTCTAAGGCCATGTTATTAAATTATTAATTTCTTTAATTTGAAGTTTCCACTCGGAGTGCTATGATTAGGCTGCAGACACAGGTGAAATTGGGAACAGCTATGTGGGAACTGGACAATTCACGATTCAGAGTAATCTTCAAGAAAAAAGGTATTGTGAATACAGGAGGAGCGTCAAAACACAGTATTTTATTTAGAATTTAAAATGGCTCTCAGATCACACATTTAAGGATCTCACAATGTTTTAAACTTATTTAATTCCTAATAGGTCTCTGTGATCCTTCATTACACTTTTGGTTTATACTCCTGGGTTTCCTTTTCATATGATCAATTTTTTTTTCTTCCTATTTTTGGTTTCGGTGTTTCTTTCTGGTGCAAAAACCACCCTGGGGATGTCACATGCATTTTTTATTTAGTTTTTTTCAAACTTGGAAAGCGTGTGCAGTTCCTTTGAGATGTAAAGAATGAAGGTGAGGGGATTCGTCAGGGACCACATCCAGTTACTGAACTGAAGGAACCCGACTTCCCTGCGGTCAGAGCCCTGAAATGCTTTCAAACTCTTCCAGTTCTGTCAGACACGAGGAGAATTATGATGAAGGAGAAGCCAGGATGAGAAGAGACAAATCTGGAATCAGTACAGGCTGCATGGGCTGGCGGAATTTATGCAACAAACTCCTTGTTCATGGTTCTAAAGGTAGGAAGTTCAAGCTCAGGGTGTTGGCATGGTTGGGCTCAGGAGGTCCTCTCTTCAGGATGCAAACTGTTTTCTTTATTCTGGTATGATACAAAGAGGGTAAAAGCCTCCAGGGTCTCTGTCACAGCATTTTTCCTAATCCCACTCATTAGGAGTTCCTTCATGATTTATGGCCCTTCCAAAGGCCTTATCCCCGATAGCACCTCATATTGGGGTTTAGGTTTCCAGCCTCTGAATTTTGGGGGCTCCTAAACATTTACTCCACAACATATGTCTTGATACAAAAATATCTTATGTTTGAAACTTTTATAAATGTATAAAACCACATGGACATGTCTCTAGGGCCACCTCCATGGGCCTGGGAGGTCTCTGCAGTTTAAATTTCTTGAAATAAGCCTTTGAGTTTTGCTCTGGATAAGGGGTCAAGATAAATACCCACGAACTTGATCATATCCACAGAGAAAAAGAGATAACTGAGGGAGGATTTAGGACACTGTCACATGTGTGACGTTAAGGGCCCTGTAAAAACCCCGCGAAAGTGACCATTAAATGCTTGGAGTCTTGTGAGGTACGAGAAGTATTTAAATTAATTATAAAGGAACATTTTTGAATGTTAAGTTAGTTGACTAGTTAAGAATTTTCTTGGAATGAGTGGGACAAGAAAAAGCTGAGACCCAGTCAGGGGCCTTATCAGGGGCAACCCACACTGAGTAGTGGTGGCAGTCAGGCTTTGGAGTCTTACGACTTTAGAATGTTTTTGCTATAAAAATTTATAGCGAAGTAAGTTTTTGTCACCAGTCACTGTGGTTGATATATTGGAAGTTTTAGGCAGTTCAGACTGCTTTCTAAGAACAACACCAACAAAAACACCCCCAAACCCCCATCCAAACCAACAAAAAAAACCCCAACAACAACCACCCAGGGCAACCACTTTACCGCTATTCATTTTCATACTTTTTAGTTAAAGGACAGGTTGTGAGGATGGTTAATCACTATGGGATGCTAAGGGTCCAGGTGCAGGGCTGCCGGGTCTAAACTGTAGACTGGCTCATGGCACCCATCCCACGGGATTCCTGGTACACACAAGGCTGACCCCGCATCCCGTCAATAGAGACTCCAATGGGACCTCTGACAGCATGCGGTCCATCAATGATGCCTGCGATGACAGATTTAGGGACAGAGGCATCAGGGCTGTTTTTGTGACCTGTGACAGAACCTAAATAAAAAGGGAGATGATTTGACACGTTTGCCTCCTTCTCGGGCCACACACCCTCTTCTTCATCTCAACCTTTCTTTCCTACGTTGGTTGGCTTCTTGGCAAACTCTAGTGGTCCTTGCCACCTGGCTTAGGTCTTCCAGCTTTAGTGAGACTAGTTTCAGTAGCTTTACATTTTCCGAACAGATCCGAGGAAAGCTTCACACCGAATTTTTGAACTAGTATGTCCACCCCATAGCCAGACATTGTGTTCTAGAAGATGATGGCTGGCTTGTCCAGGGGGCTGCCAGTATCCAAGGAACCAGAGACTCACTGTGGGTGAGGGACCGATAGGAAACACTGTTACTAGAAAAGGAGAGTTGGGGAAATACATAATACTCAACACAGACATTCAAAAAGTATGCATATCCATTACTCGGGGTGAGGAAGTATTGTTTTACTTCCTGCATAAACATAGTTAATCTAGGAACCAAGTAGCTCTTTCCCATGTCTGTCTAGGCACCATGTAAGTGCTGTAGGGCACAGTCTTATATTTCAGCATTACACATTTATTTTTTTCTAAAATGAGACTGACTGAGAGAAGATGCCACAGAAGAAACACATGGAAAGCACCAAACATCTACATAGCAAAACTGAGTTTTTAGTGTCCTCCCTAAGCCAAGTGCGGTTTTAATAATACATTTTTTCATCTTGACCCCACCCTGTGTGTGTGTGACCTATGTGTTACTGTCTTGCCCTTACAGGTGGGGAAACTGAGGCATGGCGCCCCTGACTCAGCTTTTGGGGTAGAATTTAGAAACAAGACTTGTTTCCATGACCTCAGCGGGTCCCCTTCATCCTTCGCGAAGCCTCTAGGAACGTTCCCGTCCTCCGCCCAGCAGCAGCAGCAG
>CABHPQ010152546.1:0-22325 GCA_902168405.1 Peromyscus aztecus
AGAATAACTATCTGATCCCCTGGTTTCACATGGATCTATCCCTTCGAATGCTTCTGTTTTTTCCATTAAATATGCAGAAGGGGACAAGATTAGAAAGGACAGTGTTATGCAAATGTTATGCAAATCATGACCACCCTTTGAAAGCAAAGTTGTTTTGTTTTGTTTTTTTCCTGGAGCGGTACAATGCAGTTCTCTCTTGTGGCAGCTGGTGAGGTTGACATGGACTACTATTCCTAACTAGGTGAAGACCCCTGGATACATGGCGCTTTCCCAACATCATGGAAAGACGCTGTTCTGGGCTTCATTTGAATTAGGATGGACTGCTTCAGCACCACATCTGTCAGTAGACCAGAGGAGGGGGCCGCAGGAGGGGGGTCCACACCGAAAGGTTTCTACAAGCCACGCCTTCTTCCTCTGGTGTATTCTCAGAGCAGTTTGGCTGTCACCGCTTTATTCGTGTAAGGATTAGTAATTTCCACACCTGAGACTCTGCAGGGTTCCCTACCTTCATACAAATAGGGCAGTTAAAGCTGGCAAGCTAAGGCCGGATGGTGGTGGCACACACCTTTAATCCCAGCAGAGGCAGAGGCAGATAGATCTCTGTGAGTTCAAGGCCAGCCTGGGCTACAGAGTGAGTTCCAGGACAGGCTCCAAAGCTACACAGAGAAACCCTGTCTCAAAAAAAACAAAACAAAACAAAACAAGCTGGCAAGCTAATGGGCTTTGCAAAGGCCAAACAACTTCATGCAGAAGGTTAAGAAAACATAATAAAAATATAAATCATAGGGCGCTGAAACTGCTCCAAACTCAAAAATTAAATAATCTTGGCTACTACAAGAAAAGAAATTACGGGCTGGAGAGATGGCTCAGAGGTTAAGGACACCGACTGCTCTTCCAGAGGTCCTGAGTTCAATTCCCAGCACCCACATGGTGGCTCACAACCATCTGTAATGAGATCTGGTGCCCTCTTCTGTATACATAATAAGGAAATAAATCTTAAAAAAAAAAGAAATTACCTCAATACTTTTTGTTAAAAATAATTTTTTATTTTTTTTAAATTCTGAACACTCAGAATGTTTTCAGTTTTAAAGTATTTCTGAAGTGATGTAAGTGCACCTCCCTAAAACTTTGAAAGAAATTTTAACCCACAGAATTAAGTATTTTAAAACATAATTTATCATAAGTGAGCATAGTAATTTTCTCCTGATCTACACTACATCTATATGAAGTTTTAGTTTTAAATTAAACAGTATTTTTCTTTCTGTGAAGGCTCTATATTCATTAATTTGAAGACTTTCTTGATAACTGTGCATGGTGGTGCACATCTTTAACTCCAGCACTTGGGAGGCAGAGGCGGGCCTGGTCTACAAAGGGAATTCCAGGATGGCTATGGCCATCAGTTCCACTGAGAAACCTTGTCTTGAAAAACCAAAAACCAAACCAAACCAAACAAACAAAAAAACTCAAAACCTTGATACCCAGTTATTTTTTTTTATAACGCTGAAAATACGCTTTCTACAAAAAGCATTGTATTTTGCTTTATTGTGAGCTTATTTTCAAAACGAGATGATTGGCTGTTTATTTGCAGAGTCCTTTTACTTCTCTGGCACAGCATTGGAAAGTGTTTTACAAAAGTCAGTCATACTAGACAGTTAACTCAAACAGCTGATACCTAGAGGCGATTTAAACTGGGTACCTAAGGCCAACTTCCTCCGGGCCACACAAAATGTTCAGGCACATTCTCTGCATTCTGTGCTGCGTCACTGGCCTCTAGTTCCATAATGAAAAGGCAGCTTTTAATAGAAATGCAAGTGCCCGGGTAAAAAGTAGTCGGGAGTGTCTTTGTGCAGTCTGGGTCATCCTGACCGGATCACACAAAGGAGCCTGGGTGGCTTCAGGGCTCTCGACTAAAGAGTCAGAACAAGCTACTCAGTCACCCTGTTGACATTTTAAAGTCTAGTTCTGCTAAATAGACCCAAGCTAACAGTAAACCAGAATAAATTTTTTTTTTTTTTTTGGTCTGGGCCTGGAGAGCACGATGCCAGAGAAATATCACTCACTTGGGTGAGAAATATCACGTCACTTGGGTGAGTGCCATGTAAATGACATGGGCAGGAGTTTCTTTATCCTGATCCAGCCCAGCTAAGCCATAGAAATGCTAAAGTAAAAGCCACCAAGGACCAAGAAACTAACTTTGGTAACACAAGAAAGGGACACTCAAGGAAAATGTATATATCTCCACAGTTATTCTGTGTTCTATGTGATCACAGAAGGCCAACTTAACAACTGTGACAACTGAGGAAAAAAGATAAAAGATTACATTCTTTGGCTGGAGAGATGGCTCAGTGGTTAGGAGCACTGGTTGCTCTTCCGGAGGACCTGGGTTCGATTCCCAGCACCCATAGCAGCTTTCAACTCCAGTTCTAGGTGATCTGACACCCTCTTCTGGCTTCTAAGGGCACTGCATGCACATGGTACGGACACACATGCAGGCAAAACACTCATACACATGAAATAAGAATAAATAATTCTTTTGAAAAATTATATGCTTTGGTTCAAAGAATAAAAGGAAAAATGAGGGCTAGGAATGTAGCTCTGTGGTGGATCACTTGTAGCATCTAAGAGGCCTTGACCTGGATCCCCAGCATCAAACACACACAGACACAAACACACACAAGTGCATGCATGCACGCACACATGCATAATGACAAAATATGAAAATGTAATGAAGCACAGTGACTAACACTCAGAATATTATTCAAAAGGATAAAAATTACAGAAAAGAATTGAAAAAGCAACACTGCCAATAAGAATCAAGAGTAGAAATCCCCAAATTCAGCTGGATTAGACAAAAGTTAAGAAGGAACCTCCTGGGTG
This sequence comes from Peromyscus aztecus, assembly GCA_902168405.1. Lineage (NCBI taxonomy): Eukaryota > Metazoa > Chordata > Mammalia > Rodentia > Cricetidae > Peromyscus > Peromyscus aztecus. Next base: position 2,878 of record CABHPQ010152546.1, read on the forward strand.
TGATGGTGAACACACGGAAGTCCCAGCACTTGGGGATAAGGAGTTCCAAGTCAGTGTGAGCGAGCATCAAGAGCCCTGTTTCAAAACAAGCAAAGACAGCAAGAACACCCAGAGCATAAGGTGTGGATGCGTCAAGTGAGAGGAGTGGAGAGGCCTGACAAAGACCACGGAGTGGTGAAACCAGCCCTAAGAATGACTGAGGTGGGCATGGAGGAGGTGGCTGGGGAGTCACTTGGGCTACTGCATTCAGATAAAGTCTCCATGCTCAGCAGCTCGGGATCAGCGCTTGGGAAACAGTGGCAGACAGATTAGGAGTTCAAAGTCATCCTCCATTACAAAGTAAGTTCAAGGCCAGTCTAAGCTACAGGAGACCTCGTCTCAAAAACCAAAACAACAAGAAAATATAAGAAAGCAAAGTAACTACTCTAAAGTCAAAGCTCTGTAACAACATAAAACCAAACTCAAATGAGCAGGGAAATCATGATTTCTGATATCTGCTCTTGGAACAGGAATGGACTTGAAAGAACTGTAAAAGATGAACTAAGAAGCCTAACATGAGCTGAGGATTCAGCCAAAGTGGATTTTTCCTTGACGGGAGAAAACTTACATTGATGGACTGAAATAAGAGAATATGTCAACAAATGCCTTCCATTCAGCAAATGCCAAGAAGACTCGAAAAGTGGCTCACGCCTGTAATCCTGGTACTTGGGACACTGAGACAGGAGGATTATTGTTGCGTTCAAAACCAGTATGGTATTTAAAGCAAGAATCCAACAAACCACCCCTGGAAAGGTAAACTATTACAAAAATGAATTCATTTAGGAAGCGGGGTTGTGTGTGTTAAATAAAGTCAGAGGACAACTTGTGGTAATCAGTTCTCTCTTTCCACCATGTGGGATCCGGGGATTGAACTTAGATCATGTCAGGCTTAGTGTGGCAAGTGCCTTTACCCACTGAGCCGTCTTGCAGGCCGGTAAACATACATTCATACATACATACATATACACACACATACGTAAGTGTGTGTATATGTATGTGTATGTGTACAAGGAACAACAAAATGGTCTCAATCATCAATATGGCCTCAATTATTCTATTTAATGATAAATGTTTTCTTTAAATGTTTATAGGTAGATTTGTTAGTTTGTTTGGCTATAAAAGGTTTCTGGAAACCTGTTTCATTAGTTGGTATAAAAACGCTTGCCTTTCAGTCCTATTCTTAAGATGTTTATCAAACCACCTCTCTCCCCAAGTGACTGGTTAGGAAGCAAGTTCAGACTCTGCAGCCTTAGACTTGATTTCTCATTTCTATTCCTGCCAACACAAGGTTTAGCTTTATTTCTGAGCTGTCAAGAAGCGAATCTGAGAGCTAGTCATATTATACACACTACTGTACACCTATGGTTTTATTTTAGTAGTAAAAACAACAGACTTTCTCAAAGCTTTGTTCTTTGGGGGCAGGACCAGGTTTTATATAAATCAGTATAATTTTAAGCACCGGATTCAATAACAGCCCTACAGTGATCATAAAATGTAGGACAAGCCGGGCGGTGGTGGCATACGCCTTTAAATCCCAGCACTCGGGAGGCAGAGGCAGGCGGATCTCTCTGAGTTCGAGACCAGCCTGGGCTACCAAGTGAGCTCCAGGAAAGGCGCAAAGCTACACAGAGAAACCCTGTCTCGAAAAAACCAAAAAATAAATAAATAAAACATAGGACAAATGTGTACAACGTACTCACTTCAACAGTCTCCTTTTTCTCTCCATGGGGATGTGGTGATCGCGGGTAGATGTCGAGAAGGTGTGGTGAGGCATCAAAATGCAGTCTTTTGAGGTTTCTTTTATTAGGATCTTTACAGCGCAGCTGATTCAAGTTAGCCCTCCACAACAAGACCTACAAAGAGTCAAAGGTGTCGGCAGTTATTGGCCAGCATCTGAAACCAAACATCAAAAACCGTTCTGAGCAGTCAGAACGTCTGTGCGTAGAGACACCCATGTCCGTCACTGTTCTTCAATGTTTTAGGCATGGCAGGGAGGGGATGTAGCATTCCGAATTGCCTTCATGCCCAACTTAAAACGTCTCCTCTGAGCTGGGTGTGCAGGACACGTACTTGAGAGGCAGAGCTGGGAGGAACATCGTAGGTTTGAAGCCAGCCTGGCCTAGCTAGTGAGTTCCAGGCCAGTGATACACAGTGAGACAGACCCTGTCTCAAAAATACCCCCCAGACCCAAACTCAAACTACACCAAACCAAACAAAATTTTTACTTAGGTGGTATTTTATAAACGTAAAACACTTCTCTCTGCCCCTCGCTAAAAGCCCCACACCATGTTTTTGACTTGATCATTCATTTTATCCAATAGCCTGGCTATGAATGATTTTTGGTCATCTCGTGTAAATGTAGATTTGCCTCATCAATGATTTTGATTTATAACCCTCAGGCAGCTCAACATTTGAAGAAATAAGAAGTACAGACAAAATCTTAGGCAATAATTGGGGTAAAAGGGCATTGAAACTGGGCATTCAGTGTCAACTAAATATATTGTGAAGTTTAAAGTAGAGCAAGAGAAAATACCCGCGGAATTCTTAAAACGATTCAACTGGAACTATTTCAGCTATGTGACAGCAAACAGGACACTAACATAAAAACCCACTGGTAATCATCTCAACATGCAGAGGCTAGCTAGTGATGAGGGTCCGAAAGATGTAAATCAGGTCCTTGGAGCCAAATCAAAGGTGTACAGACCTGCGCATCTGCACCTCCTGACGTAAACAGCTCTCCATCCTTTGAGAATGTAACAGTAAAGACGGGTCCCTAAAAGACAAAGGGAAGTAAAGAGAAGGGTGTTGAGAGCTCTTTTCTCAAGGCCAACAGGACTGAGTGCCACTTCTGCATTCTAACTTGTCACCCAGTGACTAGTGTCCGATGGACACATCCAGGAGCTGACAATGAATGGTGACCGAGTGCAGATACAGAACCAACCCAAGTACAGTAGTACACAAGGGGTAATAAGCAAAAGAAGGAATGGCCGTTTTCTCCTTTAAAGAAAACTTTGCACATGCCTGGTCTACAGAGTTCCAGGATAGCCAGGGCTGTACAGAGAAACCTTGTCTCAAAAAACAAACAAACAACAACAACAAAAAAAAAAACCCCAAACTTAAAAGTAAAAAAAATCAAATTCTAGGAGTAGCAGCAAATGTACATTACTACTAAAAGAATAATAAAGGCATTATAGTAAATGGAACCAAACTTTAAAGAGTATCTTATTACAAAACAGAAGTCTTAGTGTTGATACCGTATGTCCTTGAAGCGTGTATATGAGTCTTCCCTCTAGGAGATCCAGAATCTTAAGTGTCCCATCAGAAGAGGCAGTGACCAGGCTGTTACCCAAAGGATGGAATGATAGACAGTTCACACCGCAGCTGTGAACTAATTTGCAGAAAAAAAAAATTCAGGAAACAATGGTTTCTTTATGATGTCTTTAACATCATAACTGTAATCTGATATAACTGGCCTTCTTTATGACCCTGTTAATTGTTGTCAGAGAAGGATTCTTAAGTTCGAAGCATCTCCTTTGCTTTGGTATCAGCATTGCTGTGAAGACAGGATCAGCCGAGGCAGTCTCTCTGTTACAGCAAAGCCAGAGCTCCCCAAAGTAAGTTAAGTGTTCTAACATCATGTGGCATGAAGCTTCCAGCTAGAGACAGAATCACGTCGGAAATGAAAGTTGTGTCACCAAGAGAATATTATTGGGCACACACAGCTATAAAGTCTTTGGCTATATTACCAAAATAATTCATAGCTGATTGTTATCAGTTCGTATAAGCTCTGTAATTCAGCCTCACATTAAATTTAAAGAGCAACTGGGTACTTGGGATTACAGAGTGGTGAGTGTGGAGGCTATGTGAAGGAGAATTCCCTTCTGGACACCGTCCTTCCAATAGGAGGCAGTACAATACAGTGATCAAAAAGTATGGTTTCTATGCCCGATGTCCCACAGTCTTACGTTTACTCCATCCGTTTTCTTACCCTTAAAACAAAAAGAAGTAATGATGCCTATTGGGAACTGTGTAAGGGTTGACTTGTTTATCTGTTACAGAGGAATCATGGAGTAAGTGGTAGAGATTATCTTTATGCACACCAATGTAGATTTAATATAGAGTGAATATAAACCTAGAAAACCATTCCGTTCTCTTTCAGCTTTAGTACACCCACACAGAAGGAAGCCGTTTCCTCCAAGTTAGCTATTCCCATTCATTTGGGATTATATCAACTACCGATTCTCCCACTGAGCAGGCAACCAGAGCTTGAAAACTACCATAGTAAATTTGTTTTTACAGTTCCCACGTCAGTTTTAAAGTCCCTTTAAAGAGATGGATGGGGTGGGGGGCATGACACCAGACCCCTTTATCTATTCCTCTTCCCAATGTGGCCACATTGACTACATCTCACTGTGTTTTTCAGTATTCTTCCTCTCTTTAATTGGCACACTGGGGGTGTGTGGCCAAGGTGAGCTTTTAGGAGTTGTCAGGACCAACACTTCTGCCCTAAAATCTCTGGGTACAACTTTGTCGAGCTGAATCAGGATCAACGACACCTTTTTCCGTATCATCCCCTCAGGTCCACCAAGCCTGGATGGAGGGGAGAGACTGGTGGTCCCCACAGGTGCTGAATCACTTTTATTCCGGGAACTTTTCTGATCGCTCCACTTTGGCTGAGTTCAGCTGCTTTCTGCTTGGATTTGGCGAGGGGGAGAGAGGAGTGGTTGGCCGCTTCAGGCCCTTGGAGCTCTCCCAATCTGCACCTGAGCCCCACCCTTTCTTTCCCCTGTCAGCTCCGAGGCTCTTTGGAGCCGTCTGGGCTCCTTCTGAACTAGTTTGAACTCCTGCGGTCCCTTAACTTCTGAGCCATATGGAGTCTTTAAACCATTTGGGGATTTTCCGGTATGATAGGGATGGCCGAGTTCCGTAATTCTGTGTTGGTAACTAGTAGAGAGTGGACATAAGGTACACCAAGAAATTGCAGTGTTTGGGATATCTTAGTGTAGTTTGTATCACCATGGAATATGAAGTTTGTGCTATCTTGGAACCCTTAGGGAATATTCTCACTTGTCCTTTGTAGCTTTTGGTGGCTTATCTAAGATTGTACTGTGAGTCACGTAAACTCTTTTTGTGTGCCATATTATTAAACTATTAAATAACTTAATTAACTATTAAAGCTACTTGGCTATAGCAACAGTTCAGTTAGAAACGAACTGAGTAGAAGAGACAAACGCTCCTCTGGCCTGCTCTGGGGGAACTAGAGTCTTGAGGTGCCAGGCCACAGGCTGTGCTGAGGTCTCATAGGGAGCCACAAAGTGCATTCTTCGCTTGGAAGGACCCCAACAGTTCAACCAAGAGGTGCCCCCACTGAACTCCTTGGTGTTGGGGCTTCCTGAGACATGTCTGGGGTGACACTCTAAGAAGGAATCACTATTGAACATCACATCTTACTGGTGCAACACTTGTTGAGTGTCTGTACTTGCTTTGGCTTCCAAGATGAGCCTCTAGTCAGAAGACTAAGAAAGCGGGGCAAAAGAAAAAAAAAAAAAAAAAAAAAAAAAAACAGGCCACACACGCAAACTGCCATTCTTGGCAGGTCTACTTTGAAATGTATAGAGAAGAGTGTTTTGTGATGATTTTTTAGACTACATGTTTATAGCAGTTGCTGCCTGGTCTGTCTGCCACCCTACTCACCCACCCCCACTTCTCTACTTTGCTGCCGCCATTTTGTTTTGTTATTTTGAAAGGGAAAAAAGTAGCTTTTCAAGATCTTTTTTAGCAAGGCCTGACATGCAAGCATTTAAGAATGCAATGTAGATGGTGGAATTGCAGGAAGAGGGGGAAAGGTCACTTTAAAACCAAGCTGTTGATGTCTGCTTAGATAAGGCCTGAAGGACACATTTTCATTTAGTTTTGTAAGCAGGTAACCTTAATTTGCTTCATTCTCTCATTAACCCAATTTGAATCCATCTCTCATTTGTAGTACATTTGAACTATTAACAACTGTGTTTTTATACATTGCCAGTTATAGAGAAATAGATTAAGACTGCTTTCTTTGCTGGGCGGTGGTGGCACACTCCTTTAATCCCACCACTCGGGAGGCAGAGCCAGGAAGATCTCTGTGAGTTCGAGGCCAGCCTGGGCTACAGAGTGAGATCCAGGACAGGAACCAAAACAACACGGAGAAACTTTGTCTCAAAAAACCAAACCAAACCAAAATAAACAAACAAAAAAAAGATTCCTTTCTTCTGGAAGCTTTGCTTCTTTGCTGAAAGATTATTTAGAGTTAAATTTGTAATTAATACATGGAATTTTATATCTAGGAAATATAAAAGGATTTAAGCTATATAGATGAAAAACCGATGAAAAGTCATTAAGGTATTTTATTTTATCAAGAAATAATTTTTGGACTAGAGATGAAGTAGAATTACAAGGCCCTCACTTTAATTCTGAGTCCTAAAAAAAAAACAAAACAAAAACCAATTGCCTATGAACACTTGCAAGTAAAGATGAATGGACTAATGGGTAAACTGTGACTCAATGGGCCACACTGCAGCTTCCACGACAAGATTCTTCTCTATTTATTTTTTGTGGTGTTTGTTTGTTTCTGCTTTGTATTGTTTGGCTTTTGGTTTGTCTTTTAAATTTGGTTTGGATTTAGGGGAGAAAGTTGCAAGGGCAAAGGGTGGATGCTAGGGGACAAAGTGGGATCAGAATGCATGATGTGAAACCCAGAAAGAATCAATAAAAGTTTTTTAAAAAAAAGAAAAAACAAACAAACAAAAAGAAGAAAACAATTGCCTAACTTCAAAAAGCTTTTGGAAAAGGTGTTTCAAAATATAAATTTGTCTAGAGGATTTTCTAAGGCCAAAAGTTAATGCACCATTGTAAGGCTTGAACCTAATTCTTTATATCTAAGGCAGTAAGACTTTAAAAAACTATTGTTCTGCTCTTAGTAATCCTTACAAAGAAGAATCAGCATTAAGGACAAAGGTGCCTCTCTGTTGATGGTAAGGGTTTCTGACCCAGTCTTAACAAAGTCAAGGTCTGCTCAAGTATCTGCTGAGTTAAAGCCTTCAAAGCGACCACTTTAGAAATAATATTTAAAAGAAATTCTATTACATTTACTACCATATATGTCTATGTCTGGACATAGAGTGTATGTCAGAATTTCATCTACATAGTATGTGAAAAATGCAGACTTAAAAACCATGCTAGTACATTCAAAGTGACCAATAAATGTTCCTTTAAGAAATAATCTGTTTGGATTGGGCGAGTAAGCATTTTGATTATGAGATGCACATGTACATCAGAAGATAAGTTTGTCTATGTCACTGGCACTGGGCCCTAAATTTGTAAGCAATCTACAATTTTACTTTTTGCCTACAGATCTATTATCTTACTAAGTCAGGAATTCCAAATTTTTGCTTCAGAAGTAGGAGATAAACTAATATTGATGAAATGTGTAGCTCTGATACTAGTGGTTATGGGCTCCTTGGTAGGTTGAATGTATTTATGTTCCTCCAATGGATAAGCTTTCTTTTTTTATTTATTTTTTTATTTTTCGAGACAGGGTTTCTCTGTGTAGCTTTGCGCCTTTCCTGGATCTCGCTCTGTAGCCCAGGCTGGCCTGGAACTCACAGAGATCCGCCTGCCTCTGCCTCCCGAGTGCTGGGATTAAAGGCGTGCGCCACCACTGCCCGGCTTGGATAAGGTTTCTAGAAGGGAAATCTTAAGAACACTTTACTAAGTTGCCATCGTCCAAACTAGAACTGTGTGTATGTGTGTGTTCTCTGGGTGAGTGGGCCAGGCCAGAAGTTGATGTCAGATGGCCAGTCTTCCTTTATCTCCACATCAGCGAGATTTCTTATCTCTGCCCACACAGAACTGGGGTTATGTTTGTGTTGCTTCACTGGGCTCCTATGAGACCTGGGGATCTTAACTTGGGTCTTCAATGCTTGCACAGCAACACTTTACCCACTACACCATCTCCCCTACTTCCTCTAGAATTGTTAGTGGTACTAATCCTTTCCCAGGCTTGTATTCACGAGTTCCCACTTGTATCTTGACTATCATTTCTAAGCAGAGTTAACTAGAACGTTTCCCACTATATCCTCCAAGCATGCTTCCCTAGTCTTTAAAAGCACGGACAATGGGGACCTAAGGGGGACCGCTGTGGAACGATCTTTGTACACTGTCAATACGTATTACTCCCATTGGTAACTAAAGAGCTGACTGGCCTATAGCTGGACAGGAAGAGACTGGGCAGGAAAGCCAGACTAAGAGGATGCTGAGAAGGACAGAGTCTTGGGAGATGCCATGAGATGCAGAGCAAGCAAGATGGGAAGCACGTACATGAGGTAAACGAGCCTTGGGGCAGCACATAGATGAATAGAAATGGGTTAATTTAAGTTATTAGAGCTAGCTAAAAACAGGCCTGAGCTACTGGCCGAGCATTTATAATTAATATTAAGTCTCTTGTGGTTATTTGGGAGCCACTGCTGGGACACAGAAAAACTCTACCTACAGGGGATCTCTCCAAACAAGTCCATCTACTTTATTTAGAAAACCTTTGTTTACTCTTAGAAGACAAAATGACTCCTATGTATATATTTTTCAGGGCCATCCAGTATCAAATAATCAATTGGTGTGCTCCTCCCTGGGGAAGACTATTCCTTTACTCTCACATTCCTTAGTTGCCTGAAGTTCCTTATCTAGGTTGGAGGCCTCTTAGCTTTCCGTCTTTCCATGTCAGCACGTCTATTGGGGTCCTCCTTGTTCAGCTCATGTTTAGGCTGCCATATTGGTGAGGCTTCATGGGTGCAGCTTCTCACATATTTAGGAGACACAATCTCACGGCAAACTCCCTGTTCCTCTGGCTCTTACAACAATCTTTCTGCAACGATCCCTGAGCCTTAGGAGGAGGAGGAGTTGTGTTGGATGAATACAAGTAACATTATACAGACTGAGTAGGTTGTATTTATGATTGTAGGAACACACACACACACACACACACACACACACACTGCAACAATTAAAGAAAAAGAGGCGACGATTTGAAAGAAAGTGGGGGAGGGATGGAGATGTCATGAAAGTTTGGGTTTGGTGGCAGGAAAGGGAAGGGGGGAATAATATAATTTTATTATAATCTCAAAAATAAAAAAAATTATAAAAAAGACAAAATTAAACAGAACTTATATATAAAAGTATCCTGTTATTGATAAATTATACTATTCTTTCAATGGATGCAAATTTAAATGTATTTCTAAGAAGAGAATTAGGACAGCTTGATGGTCATAATGCTGTCAATTGTAATACTGAATGCAATGAAATTACCAAGGCCATTTTGTCAATTTTTCGACTTCCTTTTTTATAAAAACATTTATTTACTTTAAAATGTTATGTGTAAAATGTTAAGCTTGCATGTACATAAATGCACTGTGTGTGTGCCTGGTGCCCACAGAGACCAGAAGAGGACACCAGATCCCCTGGAACTGGAGTTTTGGGCAGCTGTGAGCTGCCATGTGGGTGTTGGGAACTGAACCCAGGTCTTCTACAAGATCAGCAAGCGCTCTTAACCACTGACCCATAGCACCAGTCTCAATTTTTCAACTTCCTGTAGAATTCTAAATATGAGTGTTCTAAGACTTTTGGTTCCCACAGTTTTGATCCTTGTCCAAAGCACTTAGAATCAAACTCAGGAAAAATGACCCTACTATGTATTTATTTTTCAATCCCATATGTCTTTAAATATTTGCTCTTGTTGGTAGTGATTTCTATTTTCCTTAGAAACTTTTTCTGTTGTCTGCTAATACTCTGTATAAATACATCTTCTAACAAAATGACCTAAGGATTATCAAGATGCCAGGTTATTACCCACAGGACAGATAGAATTAAGTTAAGAATGAATTCCAGCCTAAGGGCTTTCTGTGCTTCTTATTTACTTGAATTTGGCTCCAAAGGGAAAGGATGGCATTTAGGGAGTCTTCTTGACACTGGCTTCTTGTCATAGCTCATCTCCCCTCCCCTACCTGACACAGGACCAGATCATATCAACGGGGACAGCTCTCAGCCTAGTGACGAAGGACAGTTATGATAATCACTAGATGATGAATCAGCAATGCCTTCAGAGAAAACTGTTCATAGCGAATGGGGGATGTCTTCAGAGTCAAAATAAAGTCATGCTAGGCATGGTGGTACATACCTACAGTCCCATCACTTAGGAGGGTCATGACTGGGGCCAGCCTAGTCTATATAGGAAGGCCCTCTCTCAAAGTGAACAACTAAAACAGTTACTTATGTGAGCCCTTCCAAATGCAACTGCAGCCTAGGGATTATAGAGAAATGGTTCTTCAGTATGGTTGCCTGACACCTCCTTCCTCCAGAGTCCATTCTTAGTAGTCTATACTCAGAGCAATGAGCCAGGAAGATGACTCCCTATAGATTTTACTTCATTGGACTTTTTTTTGGGGGGGGGGGGCTTTGGATGCTAGTCTCCTATTTTGTACTGGGATTTCCACTTTTAGACTTAAACATCTGGCTCATTTCACATGGATGCCCAGTCATTACCGCCTGTTCTCTTCTCAAGCATTTCATTTATTATTGAGCAATATTTAAACACAGGGAAAAACTGAAATGGGCGCTTAGAAGGTGCTTTTTTTTTTTTCCTGGAGCTGAGGACAGAACCCACGGCCTTGCACTTGCTAGTGCAAGTGCTCTACCACTGAGCTAACTCCCCAACCCCATGAAGGTGCTTTTGCTAAAATGTCGGCTCTTTATTTGGACCACAAGCAACTGAAATCCTCGGATCTTTGCCCTCATTTTGTGTCTGCCTGTCTCCTTAACTATGGCTAAAAATACACACATAAACACATACATGTCCTAAACCTGTAGGCACCTTGGACCCCTGAAAAAACAAAACCTCTCAGAACAGACCAGTCTCCCAGAGGAGGATAATTATCCATGAAGGCGAGTCTCACCATGGGGCAGAAATGAAGTGAGTGTGGGAAGCAGATTCATCCCCTCAGCAGAGGAATTAAAGGGACTTTCTCTGCCTCCTTTACAGACTCAGACAAGGAAGCCCTGGCCAGGACTGCTTCAATACAAATACCTCCTTGCGTCCTGCCTCAATTCTTCCTAAGCTCCCCAAGACTGACTTGCGGATCAACGGGCCCTTTCTCTGTTTCCTCTCCAGCATGGCCACACTGAATACATTTTCTGTCTCTGCTTTCCATTAAAACATAAAATGAACTTCTTCTGTATCTTCCTTTCTCCTCTTGTTTCTTCTGTTGGTGGGAATCAACTGCTCTGTTCTCTAGCCAGCTAAGACCAGCCTCCGACCCCAGGAAGAGATCTAAACCCAGCCACAAGCCTTTCCCAGCCTTTCCTTTTCCCAGCCATTTGGCAGTGCAACTTCTCTCGGTTGGGGGAACTGTTACCTTGATAGTGCTGGAGTAATTTATTCACTCTGATATCCCAGATTTTCACAGTGTGATCAGACCCTGCGGAGGCTATGCATGTACCATTAGGGCTAAAGTCCACAAAATTTGCAAATCTAGGAAGAAAGAATATGAGTGCTTGACATTGCAGTTTCTTTACCTCCATTTTAAAGTCTGAGTTGCTTACAATACACGATCTCCTTAGCAAGCAGATCCAAATCCACGTACAGAGAATGAACTTACCCTACGGAATCCGAGAAGTTATTCACACACTGCTTACTTGAGGTATCCCAAATTTTGATAGTTTTATCCTCACTACACGACACGATTAATCTTCCATCGGGCGAGAATCTAGAAAGCAGAGGGTTTTACACGTGAGCAATTCTGGATAATTACCACCACACACCTCCACACCACACACAAGTCAGGCTAAACAGAGAGACAGCAGAGGCCACCATCACCACACTACACTGACCACACAGCAAAGGTACGTTTTGCAACAGATATCCTTGCAACAACGTATCACCATGACAAACACTGGAGACCCTTGAAATACCAAACATGTCCCATAGACGAACCATGTTCCTTTTTTTCTGTTTCTGTTTCTGTTAAATAATTAATTCAGTTTTGTGGCTCTCCTGGAGATTTGTGATTCAACTCGGCACTCCTTTCAAGCCAAATACCTCGTGTTTTTAAAAGTCCTTCATTTCCTGTTTGTTTTTAGTTTTCAGTTTTTTATTTTCTACCATTATCTATGTGATTCAAGAGATTTTTTTTTTTCCTACTCATCCCACCAAGCTGGTAAGTGAAGCTTTTGGGGTTGAGAATCAAAGTGAAATGACGTCAACCTAATTCCTAAGGCCAGTGGCTTCCTGACAAGTCACGCAGAGAGCAACCCTGTCCTGCTCCAGCTTACACCCTAGTGCCAGAGACAGAGAGAGAGAGAGATTCCAGACACCTTGTCTACTGCTCCTACACTATTTTCCATATTTATTCCTTATTTGTAACAACAATTGCCTTTTAAAGTCAGAACGACCGGAAACCAAACAGAAAACGAAGGGAAGTTTAGATAGGGAACTACAAGCAGCTTCTTGACTAGCCGTATTTCAGCAGCTGCAAAGCTCAGAACGGACAACATTAGCTCACAGACCAGTGATTATGAGCGCATTTATGTGTAGTTTAACTCCAGCCCAAAGTCCAGATTTCTGCTGAATTTTCAGTTTAGGTGTGGAATATAATTAAAGGTTTTATGTTTATTTCTCTGCACTCCTAACACAAACACACACACTCTCTCTCCTCTCTCTCTCTCTCTCTCTCTCTCTCTCTCTCTCTCTCTCTTACATATACATAAAATTTATATGTATGTCTCTGTGAGGATTTCAGAAGCACTGGCACTGGAATTACAGACAGGTGTGAGCTGCCTTGTGGGTGCTGGGAATTGAACCTGGGCCCTCTGGAAGAGAGGCCAGTAGTGCTCTTAACCACTGAGCCATCTCTCCAGCCCCCTAACTTACTCTTAAGAGAGAGCTAGAAATAATTCTTCACAACAGAAACTTTGAATCCCACACTTCTGAACTCACCATGTAAAAAAGAAAAACATACAGAAATATTATTAAGCTCTATGTAAAGCAAGCTCTTGAAATGTATGAAAATAATCCTTCAAGGAAGAAAATCTTCCATTCTTAGTTTTCTATGATTTTAAAATGACAAATAATATTTTACTAATCTTTTCCTCCAGAAAATACACAAGAAATATGCAAATATGGGGAACAATATTATAGAAATATTTCAAGTAGAAAACCTTATCTGACATGGACGTGGGGAAAAAAAACCAACTGACTCATTACCTTCATGGAACTAAATTTTTCATAGTAAATATAAACTATTTTTCACAGTAAATATAAACTATGTAGGAATCGATTCAAATTGCCTTTTTCTCCTCCTCCTGTGAGACAAGATCTCACTGTATCCTGGCTGCCCTGGAACTCTATGTAGATCAGGCTGGCCTTGAACTCACAGAGATCCACTTATCTCTGTGTCCAGAATGCTGGGATTAATGGTGTATGCCACCACACCCAGCAATCATATTTCTTAATCAGCCTTCTTTTAGAAAAATTACTTAATGTGAAAATAGTAAGAAAAGAGATGAAGTTATTCCAGACATTTTGAGGAAGTAATGCTAAAAGATTTAATCAACTGGAAGGATGCAACACAAATCATTCTATTACAATTATTATTGTTGCTGTTGCTATTGTTTTAATTGTGGTGCTGGGCATCAAAATCTGAGTCTTGTGTATGGTAAGCAGGCACTCTTCCACTGAGCTATATCTTGATGGCATTACTGATCAGACCATCACCACACTATCTTATCCATATTTATTGAGCCCACATATCATAAAATGGTTTTCAACACTTCACCTACAGAAACTAATTTAATATTCAAAACAGTTCTACAAAATAGGTACTATTGCTTGTCTCCCCGTGCAGATGAGTAAATGGGGGCACAGAAAGGAGTGTGGTGGTTTGAATGAGAATTTCCGTCTTTCAAATTTCAAAAATCAGATACACAGCCTCATGTATTTGATCACTTGGTCCCCTGCTGGTTATGCTGGTTAGGGGTGTTTAGTAGGTGTGGCCTTGTTGGAGGAAGTATACCAATGGAGGTAGGTTTTGAGACTGGCTTTAAAGACTCATGTCCTTTCCCACTGGATCTCTCTGCTTTGGCTTGTTCAAGATGTGAGCTCTCAGCTTGCTGTACCTACTGCCTGCTGCCATGGCCTCCCTGACATCAGGCACTCTTCACACTCTGTATCTGTAAGTCCAAACAAACTCTTCCTTCTATAAGTGGCCTTGGTCACAGTGTTTTATCACAGCAACAGAAAAGTAACTAATATAGAATTTGGTACCAGGAGTGGGGTGTCATCGTTCACAACTTGACCATAATTGTTTTTTGGAGGAATACTAAAAGATTCTGCAACTTTGGACTAGAAATGTGCTTGAATTGGTAAGCAGAGCTTAATGGGCCATCCTAGTAGGAGCTTTGGAGACAGCAGTACTGACGCCAATGCAGAGTGTGGGGCCCCAGCTCAAGAGGTTTAAGAGAGGGACAATATTAACAACGGGCCCAGAGACTGTTCCTGCAATACTTGGTCAGAGAATGTGGCTTCTTCCTGCTGTTGTCCTAAGAATTTGTCTGAGGCTAAATCAGAAAGAAATGGACTGCTTTCTTTGGTGGAAGCAGCATAACATTGCTATCTGTGGCATGGCTATTATTCATGACTGTTATGCAGGTCTACAATGAAAAACAGCAAGCGGGGAAGAAAGAAATACAAAATGTACAATGTAAAGAGAAAAAGAGCACCAGAAAACTAATGTTGCAGTTAAGGCTTGTTCTGAAAGAGGTAAGGAGATAGGCACCAGGAAGTAGGGGCCTGATCTGCATTGAAATAAAGGGAAGGCTGACCTCAGGGGAAGACCCCACCCAATATTTTCTCACTATGTCCCATTTCTCCTCTTTGGAATGGCAATGTATATTCTGTGCCAGCATATGTTAGAAATATACAATTTGCTTTTTGATTTTACAAAAGGTTACAATCAAGAAATTGCATTTTGCATTATGATATGGCCCCAAGCCTACAGGCGCCAGGGAGTAGAATGTGGTGGCTGGAATGTGAATTTCCCCGTGGGCTCATGTATTTGAATGGGTCCCTAGTTGGTAGTGCTGCTTGGGGGATGTTTAGGAGCTGGGGCGGTGTTGGAGGCAAGCTTTCAGAGTTTCAAGGCTTGTGCCATTTCCAGTTGGCTTCTTCTACTTTGTGCTTCTTCAAGATGTGGGCTCTCAGCTTGCCACTCCAGATATCTTGCTGTCTCTGCTACAACAGACTCAAATGTTCTGCATCCGGAAGCCCGTGAGTTGCCCTGGTCTCAGTGTGTTATCACAGCAACAGAGTAATAACTAATACAGGAGTAAGGAAAGGGTCCAGATGTGAAACAGGCTGTTGGTTTCCCTGCGTGCAACTCTCTGACAAAAGGGAAGTGTTTTCTAATGGCAAAAGCACTGAAAGTTTTGGATAACTTCTATGTGATCCCTAGCGTGTGTATGTGTGTGTGTGTGCGTGTGTGTGCATGTGCGTGTCTGTGTATATGTGCGTGCGCGCGTGTGTGCACACATGTATGCGTGTGTGTGTGTGTGTGTGCCTGTGTGTTATGTGTACCTGTGTGTGTGTTTCTCTGTGTATGTGTGTGTGTTAGTATTACAGAAAGAGAAATAGGAGAGAGAGAAAGGGAAAGAGAGAAAGAGAGAAAGAGAGAGAGAGAGAGAGAGAGAGAGAGAGAGGAGAGACAGCCAGCGCATGTACACATGCACCATAGGTTTACTTCAGAAAGGTCTCCTCCTGGGATGGGGCTCCATGACTAGGTAGGCTAGGCTGCTAATGAGCCCCAGGGGTCCCCTGGTTCCTCCTGTCCAGGGATGGGATTACAAATGCGCATGCGGCTTTTGCATGGGTGCTAGAAATCAAATTCAGGTCCCGACGCTTGGAGATCAAGCATTTCCCACAGTGAGCAATCTTCCCAGCCCCACCTAAAAGTTTTCCAATGGAAGGACAACACGAGGCAGTACTCCTGTGACACAGATGACCCTTCTTCTAAATGTCTGTTCTGGGTGGGTAGGAGGAGAAGTGGAAGGGAGGGGATTCGGTTTAGACTTGATCAAAACGCATTATATGCACACAGGAAATCTCAAACAATAAACAGTGAGTAAGAGAAAAAGTACACACACTGCTATTGGTTGCTATTAGCAGTTAAGTAAAACAAGCATGGTCTCTCTCCTTGTGACGGTTCCCGAGGAGGGCAGTCACTCAAAGATGAACAGAGTACCTGCCAGCTCCTAGCACAGGGCTGCCCTGGACAGGAGGAATGTAGTTAGAAGTGAGGTAAGATTTCTCTCTCATGGCGTTTTCACAAACGATATAATTAGAGATGTTGGTATCAGGATATTTTTAACAAAACAAACAACTACTACTACAACAACAAAAACCTGTCCTCCAGAAGCTCCAGGGAAGACAGTGAAATGTGTCAGTGAGAAAAAGCAGGTTCTCTTCAGTATGGAAAACTCTCCCTCAGCAGGAGATTCAGGACTGGGAATAACTTCCTGGGACTAAAGATATGAAGGGGCTGTGCAGGCCAGGTCAGTGGAAAGGGCAGGAGGAGGCTAGGAAGCAGGTGCTGGGGGTGGGGTGGGGCGGACAGTGCAAAGCCTAAGAGGTCAGGCCTTTCCCTCCCCAGTCACTTTAATTCCTACATGCTTCTCCTCTGAGAGGTCCAAAATGGGTGTGTGGTTTTCCTCCTCTTCCTCCTCCTCCTCTTCCTCTTCCCTTTGATTTTTAATTAGAGACATCACAAATAACATCCAAAAGACAGGTTTCTATTTGTCCTGCCTTTCATGAGCAAAAGTTAGACTTTGTCAAGGTTCCAACACCATCTAGCAGGACTGTTAGTTTTTAAAATGTTAGAAGGACCTAAAGTTTATACTGACAATGAATAGATTTTCAATCTCAATTCAGTTCCACTCAAGCACCTTTTAAGACTCCAGGAATTAGTCAGTGGTGACTAATGGGTTCTCTGAAGAGCACTTGACAAGTCCACCCAAAATTACTGTGAATCCCTTAATGATAATTGGCATACCAAAAGAATGAAGACATTTTCAAACTTTTTTTCAAGAAAAACTAGTTTCCAGGTCTTTAAGAGTAGCCCAAATTGAACAGCAGGAACTCTTTAACTTGGAAACTATAGAAAGTTATGTGTCCACACTCATACTTGAGGAACTGTTCCTTCTGGATTCTTTTCTTTCCTTATTTACATGGGGATGGAGAATCAGTGCTAGGCAGGTGCTTGATCACCTAGCTACAGCCAGAGCCCTCCTTGGACTGATTATTCAATGTATTTTCTACAAAAACACATTCTCAGCATTTAGAGCTCTAAGATCAAACCATGTGGGTGTACTGGGTCTTGTTTGGAAAGCACTATGCCCTTAGCAGGAAGAGGAGGAGGAAGCCACTCAAAGTAACGAAATGCCCAGTACAGGCCTGAGTCCAGGGCCATTCCACTCTCAGCCTCCCTCCCCCGGCCATGTAACCCTGTGAAACTCACTACCACACGGATGTGGCTTTCTCTTGGTGTAGTGAGAGTCTAGACTACAGGCAGATTTCAAACTCTCATACATGCATTGCAAACTAGCCGTCTCAGACTTTTCTCTGATCGGATCTGTGCTTCCATCCTGAGGGTGAAGGTCAAGGCAATGAAGAAAACATTTATATCTCTTTCAATGGTAAGAAGAGAAGCCATGTTGACTATATTAGAATCTGTAGCTAGAGTTTTCCTTCCTGGCCCATGGTCAGGATAAATCTCTTTCACCTGCCAGTTCCACAGCCGCTCAGACCCAACCAAGTAAACACAGAGACTTACATTGCTTATAAACTGTAGGGCCGTGGCAGGCTTCTTGCTAACTGTCCTTATATCTTATATCAATCCATTTCTATAAATCTATACCTTGCCACATGGCTTGTGGCTTACCGGCATCTTTACATGCTGCTTGTCCTGGCGGTGGCTGGCAGAGACTCCCTCCGCCTTCCTGTTCATTTAATTCTCTCTGTTAGTCCCGCCTATACTTCCTGCCTAGCCACTGGCCAATCAGTGTTTTATTAGCAACACATTTGCCATACAGAACATCCCACAGCAAGAATCCTTTCTGCAACTATCGAGAAACAAAAGTCAAGTGGAAACAGTAAAAGGAGAGTGAGTGTGGCACCAACAGTCATTAATTTTTGGGTCATTTACCACTTACCTGTCTGATTTCTCTCTTGGGACTTTACTTATAAATACAGCTGCCTTCAGGGCGTCCCCTCTAGCGCACCCTGAAGCTGCCTCCAACACTGAACTCTGTCTCTGTGCATCATTTCCTCCCCTAGTTATCTGTCCTCTCCTCAGGAAATAGTTTCTCTATCCAGAAACTGCACACTCATGGCTGATTTCTAGTTTTCTTCAATGTCTTCAACTTCCCTCCGTTACCATGGTCTCCTCCACCTGCAACTGGCACTTTGCTTGTTCACAGTCCACAGCAACAGAAGTGAACTCGAAATCTTCAATCAAATGCTGTGTGGCTTCACACCGGCTGTGGACAAAAGTCTGAGTCCAGCCTGCTGACGGAAGGCCCTGCAGGACCAGCCTATCTCCTCATCTGCATCCTGGGCTCTTCTTGGCACTGTACCCATCTCCTCTCAGGGCCTTGCTCTTCCTCACAAGCTGCCCTGATGCTACTCCTAACTTTTTACCTCACTGAAAACAGCAAATGGCCAGGCGGTGGTGGTGCACGCCTTTAATCCCAGCACTTGGGAGGCTGAGCCAGGCGGATCTCTGCGAGTTTGAGGCCAGCCTGGTCTACAGAGTGAGATCCAGGACAGGCACCAAAAGTACACAGAGAAACCCTGTCTTGAACCCCCCCCCCAAAAAAAAAGAAAGAAAGAAAATAGCAAATGGAGCCAGGGAACCAGGGAGGTGGTCTTCAGACCCCATTCTCCCTCTGCTCCTCATCTAATGCCCCAGTTTCATCCCCAGATATGGAGCAGAACACTTGCTGTGACCTTCCCCCTCCTCCATCTCCAGCAGATCACTCAGATCTCGTATAGCTCCCTTGCCATGCCCTCTCCAACTTCTGCAGGCACTCCACGAGAACCCATGGGACATCTGGCCACCATCCCAACCAGAAGAGAAGGTAGGTCAACAAAGCAGGTAGGCAAGCTTCAGATCTTCACTCTCCTTCCTCTCCTCCAAATCCAATCCCTCAGTCTCATCCTCAGCTCTGTAGCAGACTACCGGCTGTGGCCTCACCTTCCTCTCTGCCCCCATTCCCAGGGGACTAAGCAGATCCTGGTGGCACTCCCTGCTTTTCCCCCTCCAGGGGAACTCTCCCAG